>WYDI02019242.1:0-26198 GCA_009867235.2 Psittacus erithacus | reverse complement strand
CTTCCCTTGTTATTTCCCTTATCATTATTATTATTGGTGGTAGCAGCAGCGGTTTGTGTTATACCTTAGTTACTGGAGTGTTCTTATCTCAGCCCGTGGGAGTTACATTCTTTTGATTCTCCTCCCCATCCCTCCAGGAACAGCTGCATGGTTCTGAGTTACCGGCTGGGATTAAACCACAACACTTGGGCAAGGAATATTTAAAGGATAGGATATTCTGCAACAATCAGCAAACTGTAGGTAGTTGGTCTGAAACTGGCCATTCAAATCCTGATGTTCCACTCACTTTTCTGCAAGTTTTTTCCAACCCCCTCAGATGAAGCACCTATATTACTTATAAGATTAACCAGACTTCTGAATTTTTACATTTCACGTTGGAATAATTGCTTTTTTGGTTTTGTTTGGTTTTGCTTTTCAAAGTCAGTATAATTCCATTGGAAACTGAAAGCAAGTCTTTTGTTCAAATTAGATGTCATAAAGCACAGCAAAGGGCACTTGACAACTAGTTATTCTTATCTATGTATCTGTACATACATCCAAAGCAGTATCTAGCTAATCTGTACATGACTGTTTTTAAGACAGGGAATCCAGCTCACCTGTCAGACATGTGTAAGAGATACCAATAGGCTTCACTGCAATTAAGTTTTTATTGGGGAACAATTCAGTTCATAACCTACTTTTACAAACTGATTTAGAGGAGGAATTCAAAATTCAAAGTGAAATGAACTAGCACAGTCACAGGTTTTGTACTGCTTCTATTAATCATAAATTAATTACCCTTAAATGCATAGGTACTGTAAGCCACAGTCCTTTCAAAAGGGAGAAAGAAAAAGGGAGAGGGATAGCCCCAGGGAGGGGAACAGAAACAGGGAGAGTTAAGAGAACTGTGTTTTCTTTGAGAAGATTCTGTTCTAGGAAAAATGTACCCTGTGTTGCTTGCTACCTTGAGCTTGTGTGAGGGGAAACAGTTACAGGTATTACAGTCCTACTCCCTAAGAACTACTAAATTATTCATGGCTATTTCAGCAAGTGCATCTCTTTTTCCAAAAATTCAATCATACTGACATATACAGACATTGAGAGGCAAACACCTCCTTATGGGAAGTATGGATTTCATGGTCCTTTAAGCATGTTTAGACTTTCTAACAAAGCCCTTTATTATTACAGTCTCATCTTAGCCTCATAATTGACTGCTTGGAAAACTGGAAGCTTCTCATGATGGGGTCTTTTGACAACGTTACCAATCCACTTTACAGAAGTGACCTCAGAAAAACAGCTGCAGGGATTTCTTTCAGTCTCTACTATAGTCACAGTGCAAACAAGAAGTAGCAGAATTCCTTCCACTGAAAATGATACCTTCATGAATACTGATGCTGATTACTGTCCATTACATGTGTTTGGCAAAAAGTCAGGAACTAACAGCAATTTCTAAACAGGCTTTAATGGCAAAAATTCTAGAAAAGATGCCTTCAAAGCTAGTATTTTGAAGGTGTGAAACATAAAAATAAATAGAAAAACTATCTGGTCTTGCAAGTATCAGTCTTCCCACTGTTTACATGGAAAAAAACAGCCCTGCTGAACCAGGACCTTCTTTCCTGCAGAACCAGGATCTTATCCAGAGCCTGAGATCCCTGGAAACATCCTGGAGTCACAGGCTCTCCACCTGCTCCTTTACTTCTGGGGATCTGAACCTCCAATGCCTCATATTCGTACAGGGTTTGCACTTGTGCTAACTCAATGTGAGAGGCAGCACAGCCCATTTACTTTGGGCAGATGTAAATGGCTTCCCAAATATTGTCAGGTTCCTAAATGCTGACAAATGATTCAGCATTCAAGAATGAAGGGATAACAACATTTTGTTGCAATTGTAACTCTTTTACACATCGTGTTTTAAAGACAGAGGAAATAGTGTTATAATTTAATCACCCTCAGCTATTTCACATTACTACCTCAAACATCAACATCTTTTATAATAAATTCAACAGAAAATACCATTGAGATATCACGTTATTAAATTAACATTTTGTGTAAAATACATTAATTTAAAACAGAATTAAATAATAAATTATGGAAAAAAGATGCCTTGGGACAGATTATACTTGAAAAAGGGTAGATTTAGATTGAATATTAGGAAGAAATTCTTTACAGTGAGAGTGGTGAGCACTGGCACAGGTTGCCCAGAGAAGCTATGGCAGCCCCATCCCTGGCAGTGTTCAAGGCCAGGCTGGATGGGGCTTGGAGCAACCTGGTCTAGTGGAAGGTGTCCCTGCCCATGGCAAGGGCATTGGAACTAGATGATCTTTAAGGCCCCTTCTAACCCAAACCATTCTGTGACATGACATGATTCCATGATAAAAATGTAGTAGCAAGCTTAAATCAGAAACCTAATTTTGCATTCTGTCTTGTCACTCTTTCACTGAGCATCAAGAGGCAAGGTGTTAGACTAATTTCACCCTCTCAAAGTCTCACTTAAAAAGTTTTCATATATAATTACAAAACAAAGTTATTTTCAAAATATATCACATATGTGCATAAACTATTTCATTCCACGGAATTTTTTGGTGACTGATACAAACTCAACAAGATGTCCCTTCAGAAAAATGCAAATGCTACAGTCCTTTTGGCGGCTCTGAATTTTGCTTGAGATCAAACCGGGTGTAGGTAACATGAAGTCAGGGTTGAACAAAAAGACAGATTCTCTGTTATTTTCCCAATAACAGGTTTTTGATGAGGCTTTTCTGATTGTTAGAACTCAGACAGCACAGTGATGCATTCCGAGCGAGATAAATTAAATTAAAATTTTAGGTGAAGTTAAGCTATTTAAAATTAAAACACAGAAAAAATGACATGTGGCATAGTTTTCTAAATCTAGTCCATTTGTCTACACTGCTTAATCTTGACCACATCTAAAATCACAGGTGTTGGCTAGGCTGTCAGATGAATGTACTTGCTAAGAAAGGACATGTGTTTGTAGATTTTGACAGATTTATGCCTAAGCTCTGCATAAATCCTTGGAGGAACCTGAAAAATTATTTGCTATCCAGTGCATAACTAACTGCCCTGGGATGCATAACAGTAATGGGTACTTTCTGTGTGAAAGTCTAGTTCCTGGAATAATCATACCAGAAGGAGAGGATTCTTAATTTTGAAACTTTCCAGCACTCTTAAAGCTTTTTGGAAATTGCTTTCAATAGTATACTCCTACAATATAAACTTCCAAAACCAATTCCAGCTCAAATCTATTTTGCCAGCTGAACTTCTAAAATCCCACTACATAAAAAAGTATTATCCAAAACAGCATGAATAACTTATTGCATTTTTAGGCAAGTTGCACAGTCTCTGAGTTATCTTGACTACTCTTCTGATGCTGTGAAACCTACAGTAAGTTTGCACCTATACAACAGTCACTAGAATTTGGGTGCTTAAGAACAGCATCTTAAATATACAATTTTAAATATTCTGTGGTACACTAGATGGCTCCTCACAAGTACAGAATGAAACAGATATCCAATACTTTTTCTGCCAACACCACGGGAGTTGCCTGGCATAGGTTCCTGGTGTTCTTGGACATCTGCCTTTAAGAATTTGAACCTCATCCAAGTTGTGGTCCCTTCTAATCTGTCAGTATCAGATGAGGTGCTGCGAAATCTTTCAGACCCTCAGGCTGTCCCTAAAGAACTAAAGAAATTTGTCGTTCATTGAATTAATATCAAGATCTTCATCAAAAAGGATTTTAAAATGTTGACTGCGCTTCTGAGTAGGGAGCATGTTGCACTTGTTCAAAGAGAAAGGGAAGCAGTTATAAGGAACAACCACGTCTCCTTCCTGCTCATCTATTTTTAATTCAAATTGTTGCTCCTCTATTACTTGAAACTCTCCTGAAACACAGAGTGGAAGGGAAGAGGATGATACTATATTAGCATCCTTTTGAAAACTGAAATGTTTCAAAAAGTATTTGGCATTTTTTTTTCCACAGTTGAAAAAATGCACTTGTAAAGGTTTTTTTCCTATCAAACTCAAAATCAGCAAAATTCTTCTGGGATCTGCTGCTTTTTTTACATAAAAGCAGAACTGCAGCACTTGATATATAGACAGAATTCATTATTGTAAGTGCAGACACAATGCAGTAATAGATATATATACAGATTTGCTAAGAGATGTCTATATGCATGTGCTTGACAATCCGTTAATAAATGTACTTATGACTCATACATATGTATTTCATATTTAGACACATCCCTATGGATTAAAAGACAATGGACTACACTCAGGAACTTACAGGAACACATACATATAAAATACTTACATGAATGACATGAAAATAAGAAAATTTAAATAAATTTAGACTTTTTATCTTTACCTCGCATTTAATATTTTCCATTTTTCTCTGAAAAACTTCCAAGCAAGATCCCTTCCATGTGGATTTCGAGCTACGTGGATTATTACATCAATTGCATCCTGATCCAGGACAACTTCTGAGTTGAGAGACAAATTCAAAAGCCTAGTGGGAGAAACAAGTTAAAAAAATCCTGTTTAATTGCACCAATACATGGTCTAAAAACAGCGTATCAGAAAACTCAAAAAAACTCCATAAAATCACTACTAAATGCCTTCTTTAAGTATCCAAGTGAGCTCAGTGGTTTATTTCTACGATTCCAAAGACCAGACACATTTACAAATCAGAAAAATATTGATGTAAAAGGATTTCAGAAAAAGCTGAGTGGAATTTTATATGCGTATTTTTCTGAAACTAGTAAGATCAGACTGGTCAAAACATTCAAATAAAGGATATGCTAACCAAAAAAAAAAACCAAAACAAAACATAACAGCAATTATAATACAATATCAAGTATTTTCAATGAACACAGGAATATCTGAAAGTAAAAAGACATGATATGTGTCAATTTTCATATGCATTAATGCACAAACATAAGGCAGTTTAAAAAGACAATAACCCTGTGCTTGAAAAGTAAAGTTCCTTCATTTAGACCAAAGTTCAAGTGATGATCCATTAATGTTGAAGTGATTATTGGTAATAGGTGCAAATATATATAATATTTGTACCTATTGAGCAAGTTCCTGTCATCACTGCATGTTAAGGCTTCCAATAATATTTTCTTCTCAGACACTGCTGTGGTAGAATGAAATTTCATCCAGATGAACTCCCATACATCTTCATCCATCAGTGAAACTCCTGTACAGTAGACAATGTCTCTCACATTGAGTGGAATTCTGAAAAAAAAACCAAACCAGTAATAGCATTGTAGTAATAAACAGCTTCTGGATATTGAAAACATAAAATCTTAGAATGGTTTTGGTTGAAAAGGATCATAGGACCATCTAGTTCCAATCCCCATGCCATGAGCAGGGACATCTCCCAACAGACCAGGTTGCCCAAAGCTCCATCCAAACTAACCTTGAACGCTTCCAAGGATGAGCAGCCACAATTTTCTGGGCAACCTGTTCCAGTGCCTCACCACCCTTACAGTAAAGAATTTCTCCCTTATATCTAACCTAAATCTCCCCTTAAAATCTCTCTCCCTAAATCTCTCCCCTATCTAAGAAGGATCACCACATTTATGAGACGTCAATGTTAGAGTGCAACAGTAATCTTCTCTTCTGAAAATTTACATTTACATCTCTGCTGCCACTAGAATCTCCCAAGCCATCCTAATAGACTTTCTACTGGGTAACACATGCTTGCCATTCTTTTTATAACACTGCCACATTGTCAAGAGACTATAAATTATAGTCATCTGGTTCATCAGCATGTAACATGTCACATAACCTGGAGAACAGGTAACATAAGCTCTCCAAATTAGCACGGGATCTTATCATTTTGTTCCTGGGCTCAAAGCCAAATCTCTTCTTCTTGTCCCTAGTACTGAGTTTTTAGAACAGGAGCTGATCATACAGAAACTTCTCGCTTGTGCTGTAAAGCGCTCCATCTCCATACAGTAAAATACAAGTAAGGAAGGATGTGCTGAGAAAATGCTACTTTAAAATGGTGTTTTCAGGAGTGAAGAAAATAGGAGGATCTGTTAATTTTTTTCAGCACTTTAATACCAGTAGAAAACCACCTATGCCATAGGATGGTTGAGAACTGTGATTATTGGTCAAGCAATATAAACTCAGACTACAGTTAAATGAAAGCTGCTTGAAACCAAATTCAGACCTAGTGTAAGATGTGCATATGTACCATTTTCTTCTAAAATCAGTGTGAGAACATGCCCATCCCAAGCAATGCTAAGCAATCAGCATCGCTACAACTATGACCACACAGCTCAAGCAATTCCTACATGCCACTGACACACAGGTAGGACCTCCAAACTAAGCACAGTTCCTCCCCCTTGATGCTTCCTCTTACCTTCTTAGGTTTTTTTTCCCTCAATGTTTAGATGACCTAAAATGCTTGGCAGTGCAAAAATTAGTAATTCGCCTCAGATTTACTCAGGATCAAAATGTTTTGGCTTATGAATGGCCTGTGCAACTGCTTCTGTGGTCCCTACAGAACTGCTATGCCAAGAGCAAGGAAACCACAAAATCTGTAAAGCTGACCAGATCCATCAAAAGAAATAGTGTTTAAACATACATTGGCACTGAAGAAAAGCAGTTATCACTTTCACCAGCCCTTCCATACTGCTGAGATTTGATTCCCAAAAATGGAGTTAATGTTGGTAAAATGTGAGTTTGGGTGACATTTACAGAATTACTCGTGTGCTAGATGCTGAATTTCCATTTCACTGTAATGGAATTTGTACTTCTTACTTGAAAGCTTACCATTAAGCTCTTGTTGTGATATTTCAAACATTAATGAATATCAACAGTTTATTTTTCCCCCATTTAACCTTTCTTTCAAAAAGTGCATGCAAAGGAAACTGCATATAATTGAGTCTGTTACAGAAAATTAAGACTACATATTTAAACACAAGAAATCAAGACATACTAAAATTAATGGAGCAGATATTTAGCTGCTGCCCTTGTGTTAGCTTATATGAACTCAGAACGAGGCTTAAAGTTTTTAAATAACTGCAACTCTCAAAACTTCAGTCATTAATTACAATTATGTAAATATGCAGCGTATATACACGTACATTGCATAGAAGCTGATACACTGTCTTATTTGTCCTTAAAGCACAACTTCCTTACCAGCTTATGTCCTTTCTCTGCTTTTAATTTGGGATATAATAAACTAACAGCAGCCATAAGAACATATGGTAAATCAAAAGGACTAAGGGATGCTATCCTGACTGCAGGACCAAACAACCCATTGCCCCAAATGTGTCTCATTGTATGATATCTGAAATATGAAGGACAACTGAACTCAGTCAAGCCTTATTTCAATGAAGAAAGGACTTTGTATCTTGACACACAAACAATCATTTTTTTACAAGCACACATAGTTCCTTCTAAGTTTTGCTGACAGAAATATTATCTTTGGTTTACTGCAAGAGAGGTGATCCAGCCAATAGATACTCTAAAGAACTATAAGGCACCTGGGAAAGGTAATTATTTTTTTGGTCAATTGCCCCATTAATTCAGATGGAAGGACTGCCACTCTGGCTAGTACAGTCAGCAGCAGAGGTACCTAGAAGAGGATGTCTAACCCCAGAAAGGTCATCATTCCTCACTTGTGAGGTTTACATTCTTGGAAATTTACAGTAAACCATCTCAATTCAACAGGCTTTCCCAGCCCATTCTCACCTTTTTATGTTCTAAGTGCAAACACTAGTGATTTTAGCAGTAGTGCAGTCACTAAGCACAGGATCATTTGAATGCTCTGAGCAGGAAGGAGGAGTTAAGACATATGATAGCACTTATTCCATGCCCATAGGTAACAATATACTTGCAGTGTCACAACAGATCTACTCAGTATCATTCAACAAATTGCTCCAGGGAAGGTTTTAGGTCTCTATCTATCAGCTAAGTCATTAGGACATGTGAAAAAAATCAGCTCCTACAAACAAAGACATCAAAACAAACTGATTTTAAACGACTTATCTTCAGAAACTACAAAACTTACAGCTGTGAAAAGCTACAAATTACTCCTGTGAGAGGGTTGTAATCAGGACTGTAAAGAGGGGGGCTCTTCTTGTGGAAATGAAAATTGTTTATGAAAATGTGAATATCCCAAAAGTAATTTCTTTTTTAACTACTGCCTCAACAGAGCGCTCTCCAATTGAATTGTCTCCATTTTTGGGGATTTTTGCTTTCTCTTTTCTCCAATCATCATGGGCCTATATTTCATCATTATCTAAACATGTGAAATCTCCCCAGTATACAGATTTTTTAATTTTATAGCTTTATGGAAAATGCTTTTCTAAAACTGCAGTTCCAAGGCACTACATAAACATGTGGAATGTTTGTCCCCTGTATTAACTGAATCAAGTGGATAAAATTACCACTGTTTTAGTATGGCTTAGGTAGTAAGCCGTAACACCTAGTAACACTGCAGAATGTATCCCCTTGCTATACTAAACCTCATCTGGGCTTTCAAGGCTGCTTTCATTTTTAAAGAGCTAATACGATTGATGGATACTTCAGAAGAATAAAAATAAAGATTAACTTTTGCAAGCATAACTTTAAATGGCTTTTATTTGAATACTGATCCAATTTATTTAACTTTATTTTTCTTGCTTAAGAGATATGACGGTAAGAATGAAATATGTAGCTAGCAGAGCTCATGTTTAAAAATTAAACACTTTGGGAAAAAGTTGAAAATTAAACAGTTAGAAAAAATTAATTAAAATCGTGCTGTGCCTTTACAGAGATTTTTTTTCAAGAGTGAATAATAAAGTTCTACAATGAGCTGAGAATAATCTTCTAAGATATAATTAATTGCTACATACTTGCTCCTATTTAATGTATGTTCTAACAATTGAAGATACAGTTATAAAATTGGACCATAATTATTTATCTTCTGGGCAAATTGTGTTCTAATTTTTTAAAATGTAATTGCACACAGTTTAGACAGTTCTTTGATTAAATGACAAATTTCAATACCATTTAGGCTACTATTTGACAAAGAAAATTAATCAGAAACATTATTCTTTATTTTTGCAACTATTTAACATTTAACTTAAGCCTATATTTCTTGATGAGTATATTTATAGTCTTGTTTAAAAGGTTACAAGGCTCAGATAAGTAGCAAAAATGAAGTATTGGTACTTTGTTAGCAAATCTGTAACACAGATTTTGTTATAAGCAACAGCATCACACAAAGTTTATTTTCTTAAGACATCAGTCCCAAAGCTTATACCACTATTTTCTTTTCCAAATTCCAGAAGCCATGCTGCTGGCACCAGTGTGCACACAGGGGAAGGGAGGATTCTCTGCCATAGCATCCAGTCTGAAGAGAAAAGGCAGTTTCTCCTTGCAAATTGAAGCACAGAGCTGTGATGGGCTTGACATTCAGGTGCCTGTCACACATTGAGTTCAAGGGATGCTGATGGAGGATGTGGCGTCTCAGGGTGTCAGGCTATGCACAGGTGCCATGCCCCAGTCCTGTGCTTCTGAGCTTCAGGTATTGCATGAGTCTGACAGAGGCAGGCAGAGAACACCTTATTCTTCAAGTGATGGCTACTGCTAGTGCTCCTTTCCCTTCCTACAGCAGATTTGCCATAAATACGCATGAACTAACACACTCAAGCTCTTCAACACTGATTTTAACAACTGGGTGATGAGTTAAGCACTTTTTTGCGGGACTAATCTCTGAGTCATATGCCTTGTTTTGCCCTTTCTGCACTATTTTTGCAATGAAAATTATGGTCCTTTTTGGTCAATTGTGTGAGAAACAAGCTCACTTCTTAAAAAAAAATTGTAAAATTTTATTAGGGACAAAGTCAGTGGAGCAAAGAAAACAGCGCTGGGCACATGACTGTAAGCCAGAGGCGTGCGGTTACACTCGTACACAAGCTTTTTATCCATTCTCTATTGCATCAGCTGAATATATATTCATAGTTATCCCGAGAACAAGAAGGAACTATTACAGTTGTTTCTCCGAAAGGATTTCCATAACTCCGTCCTGTTCTCTTCCTTTCGAAGCATGTGCTCTGCCTCCTGCTGGTCATCTTGAGGGTCTTTAGGGATGAAGTAAGACGTCTTCCTCTAAGGTGAACTTTTCACTCTGGGTATCGTGTCAGTTCTAACCAGTCCTGCGGTTGTTAGTTCTTTTAGCTCCTCTCATGGGTGTTTCATTACAGGATGTTCGTGTTTGATAAGCTTTTATCTAGCGAAAGCCACATATGCTTAGTGAAAGCAAAATTTCATTAACCCTTTATGACCTCTCACAATTGTTTTACAAAGTTGTGGAGAGATCATTCTTGAATGAGAAAATTGGAGATTAATTTATCTGATTTAAGGACTGCAAATTAATTACAGTTAATCCCTAATCACTAAATATAGGGTAATTTTATTGTGATTTATACAAAAGTCAGCTACCTAAACCTGCTGCCCATAAAGCCCAGTTTCATCTTTCGCAAGACAAAATCCTGCCTCTTTTCAGACATACTCCCCAGATGGTCTTTCAGAGCACTAACTCCTTGATTAACTCATGGACTCAACGGTGTTTTCTTCCTTCTTAAACAGTTTTATTGACTTGAGTGCAAGATTCTACTCAAATGTTGTAACAATCTATTAATTAGTTAATTCACTTCAGCAACATTGGCTGACACTCACTGGCAAAGCTCCAGTAACATTTCAAAATGCATGAAAAGCAATGCCTGAATTTTTTCAGTAATTAAAACTTCTAGGGCTTGAGAACATAGAAGGGATCCATTTTATTCTTTTATATTTATCAGACATTCATGTGTGAAAAAAAATGAGAATAACTCATTTTCTCATGTTTGCTGCTAATGATTTCCAAAAATAGCTGGTGGGCATCAAACCCATGTAAAAAGCTAGTGTCTCTTCCAAGCAACTAAAAAAAATAATTAACTTCTTGGTTAATACTTGGTTAACCTCTTGGTTAATCCCACAAATACTATGTCAGTGGTTAAACTTAAGTACATGTATGAGTGGTTTCAAGACTGTAGCACTACTGTGCACATGTAAAACAAAGCAACAAGATTATGTATCTTGAGTCATTAGAGAGAGAAATAAAGGAGGGAGAAAAAGGAAAGAAAAAATGCATTGTTTGGAAAAATATTTGATTTTCTATCACCTAAACCAGACTTCATTGAAATTATCTCAGTTAATGACTGGTAATTTGTTATTTACCACTCCCTCAGATCAATGGATAGTTTAGTTTCTGGATGTGTTACAGCCTCCTGTACACTCCTGCAGTGCAATTTGTTTTTCTGGTGGCATTTCTATTGATAAATTAAAGGTCCATCCAAGTAAGCATGCTGCCAATTTAGGCAGGTGGATGGACATGAATCCATTGTTCCTTGCAGAGAAATACAAATTCTGCATAAACAAGTATGAAGATTCAGTACTCTCAAGATAGGCTTGTTGCCTATCACTGTCTTTGTCCAAATTATGTGATAAAATTCATCTTACTTTGTTACTTGCACCTTTCTTAAGAATAGTAACTAATTAACTAGTGTTCCTAACAGTGACAGCAATGTGACAAAGTCTTTGAAATGTCAATTGGAAGTCACTGGAAAAGCCCATATCAACAGTAATGCGCTTAAAAAGAGTAAATGATGTAACTGAGTACTGGAATGCAATAATCCAATATCCTGAACCAAAAGTGGCTCATCTGTAGTGCAGAAGAGCACACAGATGTGTTCTGACTTGAAACCACAGACTGAACAGGAAAATTTACTGCATATTCCCTTTTGAGAGATCTCTGGTCCAACATCAGCACCCCAAGACTTCTCAAAACAATCTGGATGATTAGAGACCAGAACAGATTCAAATATCTGGACTTGCATTAAGGATCATCTGGCAGTCTGTACTCCTCCTCATTTACAGACAAATGAAAACTTCATTAACACAGAATGAATGGCCACAGAATGGATGCTGACTTCAGTCTAATTCAGTGCAGCAGGTTGCATCCCACTGCAAATATTACCTACTCATCTAAGCACTGCTTTCCATAAAAAAAGAAACCCCATGCTTTCCTATCTCTTGTGTTATAAAATGTAGACTGAATGTAGACTCACAATTATAAAAAAAAAGAAAAAAAATTAGAAGTACTGAACATTAGCTCTACTTATCAAATAGCATAGTGAGCTTAGCTCTGTTGATCAAAGATTAGCAGATGTTATCAACCATAAGGTCAGCATAACAACTGCAAGGACAAGAGACACCAAATTTACAGACAGCAGAATGCAACCCTCACTTTACACATTTGATGGAGTAGAATACTGGATTTTTATTTTTTCAATTGATGATATCTGCCAGGCAGTATTCCAAGTAAACAAAATTTATCAGTGCTTGTGAAAGAAGAATAACAGTAAAAATAGTAAAAACTGCATCAAACTAAAAATCACCCCAAAGTGATATGAAGCCCAGATCAATCACATGCATTTACTGTGCATTTCTCTTCTAAGTAGCAAGTGATGGGGCAAGAGGTAACAGCCTTAAGTTGTGCCAGGGGAGGTTTAGACTGGATATTAGGAAAAATTTCTTCATCAAAAGGATAGTTAGGCATCAGGAGAAGCTTCCCTGAGAAGTGGTGGAATCACCATCCCTGGAAGTGCTCAAAAACCATGTAGATGAGGGCCTCTAACTTAGTAAACTTAGAGGTTTAGTGGCAGACTTAGCAGCCCTGGGGTAACGGCTGGACTTGACGATCTTAAAGGTCTTTTCCAAATCAAGCTGATTCTATGACTCTAAGTTTTCAAGGGGTATTTAGGCAATTATTTAATTACTTTGTTTCCATTTAAAAGCAACCAATAAATAGTAATGGCTACATTTCAAAGCAAGAAAAAAATAAAAGCAAGCTGAAGTGGCTATGGGGCTTCCAAAGGATCCAGTAACATCTTGAAGAAACATGACCACATAAATGCATCTGATGCAATACTATCATCTCCCACTGCTCACTGCTGCAAAAGAACAACATCACCACAGCACTCCTTTTTCTGCTGAAGGCAAAATCAGCTGTCTCAGATCAAAGCAGCTTTCTTACATGTTCTCGTGTTCACACCATCCTCTCTAACTTTGCCTCAAGCAAGCATATATCTACAGTCCACTTTGCCAGCAGAAATGTGTACGTGGCAACCTGTAGCTGATGGATGGTAACAGTAGCTGGAAGAAAATTATGCCTGCACTCAGACAGAGGTTTGCAAAGACATGCTTGTGTCTACGGATAAATTATGCTTTGAACCATCATAGTGTATATTCACATGTTATCTATTGTTATGACAACTCCTGTCAGGAGTTTTCAGATTGCAGCTCTCCACATATTCTTTCTTAACCTCAGAAATACATGCTTACTCAGTCTATCCAAAGCAGAAAGTATGAAAATGCTAATCCTCTCAGAAACATGTTTTTCTTTCAGAATAAATATACATTGAAGATTCAAGGGGTTAACAAGGCTGATTCTCAAGCTCAGGCAGGCATTGTATGATAATTTCATTAATTTTTTAGGCTGAACCACAACGCTGTTATATCTAAGGAGTGTGAATAATGTATTTTTTCACACATGAAAGAGCTTCACAGGGATGAGCTCAGTTAAATGAAGGTAGAAGCAAACATCTTAATTTTCAGCCAACAGTAGCTTCTCTTGTACAGCATTCAGCTGTTGACTGAATC
The DNA here is from genome assembly GCA_009867235.2 of Psittacus erithacus. Taxonomy (NCBI): domain Eukaryota; kingdom Metazoa; phylum Chordata; class Aves; order Psittaciformes; family Psittacidae; genus Psittacus; species Psittacus erithacus. The sequence goes on along the minus strand of WYDI02019242.1, from coordinate 12,497 downwards.
CCAGTAACCTTATGTTCTCAAACTACATGGGAAATTTCAACATGCTTATATGTTTTCTACTAGGTGTGCATTCTTCTGAACATCATCATGGAAGTTTCAAGGGTTTGCATTGCTCCAATACAGAAATAGCATACATCTCAACGGAGGGAAAATGTTCACATTCATATCAATGATCAAGTCATAAGTGAACGCAGATTTCCAAGGAAAATATTCTGGAGCCATCAACTATTTTAAAAGAACAAAATTACTTAAATTCAGTTATTAAAAAGACTGTAAAACATGCCTTGAAGTCTAATCTCATGTTTTCAGACGAAAGAAGTAATCACTTCCTTTTTAACAACTGAAAGGATTAAAATATGTCAATACCCAGATCAGTCCAACCAGATGCCTCCTTTATAGCCTCTTCTACACGTGCTATGTTTGGTTTGCTCGTTGTAGAGCGAAGCATCTAGAATTATTTAGCTATAACTTTTCAGAATTATGTTCCCTGTTTTAGCATTATGTTTTGCCCCACAAAAATGGTAGCAAGCAGTACCACCTAAAGCCCTTTGCACACAAAAAGTAATCATGATATTTCAGGCGCTCAACTCTCCCTCTCTCAGATGAGCGCTCTCATCTTTAGGTTGGAGAACTGTATTATTTCTCTTGCTAATGAAGGAAATTCCAATGGCTGAGCTTCAACTAGAGGAGGAAAGTATGTTGCAGCATCAATACTGTCCTGAACACCTCACAGATTAGTCATCAGGGTGGTATTCTGCATGTGGCAGATGCAGGGCTGAGGTACTAAACTAAAGTTCTATCACAACCTCAGAATTACTGTTTAAAAGAGGGCTGAGGAGCAGCTTCTCTGCCAGCTGCGTTTGAAAAGAAAAGGAGCAGACCTTTTCCTGCTTTAGTGACACTTTTGAAAGGCATCTTTTGCAAGGATCCCTAACTATGATCAACATTTATATATTCATTTGATATAGGTATCTTTCTGCCTATAGCGCTGGACACTAAGGGGACCCACTCTCACTTCACACAGTTTCTTGTAAAGAGGCACTTCATTCAGCATAGAGTTGCCACCAACTTAATTTAGAAGTTCCCAAATCCCCTTGTGAGAAGTGTAACTCCAAGCATCTGATTCTGCCCCGTGAGCATCTAAAAAAATGAAGCACTGCAACACCAAAGTCACTTGAGAAATTAACACTTTCAAGCCTCTCAGATGACCTGTATTTCATGTGTGGAGGCTAACACTGCACACCACATGTATGGGTTTGGTTTTTTTTAACAATTCCATAAGAAAATCTGCAGTCCTACATTTTAAAATCTAATGGCTTTTTACAAATACTGCTGGAAACACAAAAAGGACCTCTGGCTTTGTGCTATAAATGACCATTATTTTACCAGAACAGTGGCAAATTACTTGCACAGTAAAGAACATGTAATTACAAAGTACAAACAGTAACTGATTATTATGATTATTTCCATCTCCTACAGTGAAAAGTAGATGGTAATTAATTTCTGGACCTACCAGATTAAATATAATCACTAAAAAGCACAGCAACTGCAGGCATATGCTGGTAAAACAGAGTTAGATATCACTGTATTTGTTTATTACCCAACACTTCATCTGTAATTAAATGCTACAAGTAAAACAGGAAGAACATTTCAAAATAACTTCTAAAAAGCCATAGATTAAAAATGTGGCTAAAAAGTTACAAATTTTAGCGTTTCTACAGTATTATTACCTGCACACTCTCTGTAATGCTTATTCAAACTTTAACTGCAGTAACTGCCAGGAATCAAAATCAAAACCTTCTTTACATGACTTACTGTCTGTGCATTTATGTGATATTTAATACCACATATTAATTTAATACTACCCTAAATTTGTATTGATTAAAATCTTAGGACAGAAGCCTAATTCCATATCCTCTACTGCTTTGAGGAAATTGTGTTCCTCCTACCATGCACTGCTTGTGAATTAACACATTATATGAAACACACTGTCTTCCAGAGTAAGATTTTTGGGAGGGGATGGGTTGAACGGTTGAAAATTAGCCTTTATTTTTACTCCTGTAGTCAAACTCAAATTATACTTGTACATAAAAAATACCTCTGAGCTTTCCTGAGCTCTGTTTTCTTGCTCTGCTATGGAAACCAACAAGACTAGGCTTTCCGCAAAGCATGAGGCAATGTCTGCGTTCTGTTTCAGAAGAGGAAAAGATATCTACAAGAACTTTTAGGGCAGTTTTCAGCAGATACAACCTTAGTCATCGCTGATAAGGAGTGGAACAGGCAAAGATATACATACTTTCTGTACCTGTCACCAGCTTTCCAGGGAAGTCTGGAAAAAGATGGGCAGTACGAATTTCCCTTTCTTTGTAAAAAAACAGGCTTTGAGGAATTCCTACAGATTCTGAGGTGGCTGTTTGCAGCAAATTCACAAATAGCTGTTAAAGGTATCAAACTGAGCAAAACACTTGACTGATGAGAAAGAATAAAAAATGGCATCTGTTGGATGTGCTCCCTGCATGTATCTTGTACTTACCTGCTTGCCTTTTGCACTTAAGCTAGCTACTGTCTCTGAAGTGCTAAAAGAGGCAGAAGCATGACTCAAACACCATGTTAATTAAATTCTGATTGCAGAATCATCATTATTTTCCTGGTGGAAAAGCAGGTAAAACAGCCCCTGCTTTATGCTCAGGTTTCAGTTTGAGTTGGTTTAAACTGAGCAAAGGTGATATAGGGTACCTCTGATGCAGCAGGGATCTGAACATTCTTGAGAGAATATTGACAAACCCTTGCAAATGTTGTTACTGTGAAATGTAAGCTGATTTTATGTCTACCAAGCTGCTACTACTAGTAGCTTTTGCGATATCGTTTCAATTTAGGTAGACAGAAAATGAGTCATATGAGCTCATATGTTAGTTACATTCAGTTTGTCAGACTGCTCTGAAAATAGCAACTGGTAAATTCTGGGGTGGGCAGTTGAATACATACTATAAACTTAATAAATAAATAAAAACACATCTTTGTCTTCTTTGTAAGTTGTACCCCTATTTATCGGCTGCCTGTCAATCTGTATTCTATAATTACATTATTTACTGCAGCTATTTTTCAAAACTGTACAGTTCCTTTTGGAGAAATGTACTGCTTTAACTTTGCACCTATTCTCTTCCTCTGCCCTGCTGTCATGCTTTTATCATAATACTCGTCATATGCGGGCAACCACAATCTTGTGCTCCCAAGAATAGCCTCATAGAAAGGCTAAGATGAATCTTCAGATGGCTCCTTAAATTTATTCCTTTCCTCTCTTGTTATAGTTAGTAAAGCAATAAGCTTTTTTTTTTTTCTTCAATCCTGTTTGCAAGGATGAAGGCACAGGGTAGGAGAAAGCTTTGCAGGGTGTCAGCTTTTTAACACTGAATAATCTACTGCCATGCATGCTAATAGATAGTGCTAGGTTTGATTAACTAATTTTGCAAATGAATATCTAAGTAAATTACTTTTGCAGATTGTTTCCAATGATTCTTTCTCTTTAATCTCCTCATTGAATAGTTTCATAGTGATTGTTGCTGCTGATGGTAAGAGTTCATATAAAACCTTGGGGTATATATTTCATAGTAAATACATCTGGTATCATCTTACACAAGAAAACCCTCCTGCTCACACACATCTTATTTAAAGGTACGTATTCATCGTTTCAAGATAATTTTTTTCAGAAGCTTCAAATTCACATAGAAATGCAACTTCCATTCACAGCAAGTTCATGGCTGGTTTTAAAAGACACTCAGGTACTTATGTAACTGGGTATGCCTGTAAAGGATTTTCAAAGATTCCAAAGACAGACAGACACATTTTAATTGCAAAAAAACACCTGATTGCCCTAACATGTCTTTGAAAAATCCTACATGTCTTTAGAAGTAATAAAAGATTTGGACTAAAAATGTATGACTTTTTCTCTTCTCTTTTTCTTTCTTACATCAAAGTAAAATATTTTTCTTCAAACTACAGTATCATGTCATGCATACCTCTACACCCACATTCCACATATCAGAAAATCCATCATTCTTTCCCAAGAAGTTATAACCAATAAGGCTTAACCTATACCCTGCACTTATTGTCCATAGATCACTACATACTTAAATATTTGTATTTTCAGTAACTTAACATTTCTTATATGCTTGCCTTTAGAATACAAACTTCATACACCATCCATGGCCCAGGTCCCCTTGCCTCAGCTGAATAAACCAAACTTAGGTATTTGCTGTCAAACCACTACAGTGCTGCTAATGCTCAACACATCAGTTGCCATATTATTCTGTCTTTGAAAACTTACATTAGCTTTTCCATGTATTCCTGAATCACGTTGATTTCCAAGTCTTCACCCTTAATTACTTGATAACATTTCCCTCAAATACATCACTTTGTCTCCTTTCTTTCTTCTCAATTGCTCTTCCTCTAACTTTTCTCAGTAGCTTTATCACTTAGCACTTTCTGCTCTCTTGCCCTGACACAGGCTCCATGGTTGTCTGCCAATACACAGTTCACTCATTTTTCTTCTTTTAAACCCTCCTTAAAACCCATCTTCTTTCCTTCTAGCACATAATCATCCGACAGCAATTTATCAGGAGTAGGCAAAGGCTAAATGGGTGTCCCTTCCACCCACTCACATATGCAAATTCAAATAATTCATTCTGAAGCTCCACAGACATTTTTAAATAGCAGCCAGTGACCTCTGCTTCCTTCCATACCACTCTGCAGAACAGGGCACTGCAGATGGGAGCAGGCAGGAAAGGAATCATGTCAGCTGTATTGCCTCTGAGCAGGAGAAACAGGACATACACATTTCAGTTCCACTTACCGGTTCCTGTTGCTAGAAATCCAATCTGAGATTAAAGTTGCAGCCTGCTGGTGACAGTGTTTGTTACCGAAGCTACAGGCCAACATGATGACTTCCCGACGCAACTCTCTGTCGAAATTAAAGAAAGCCACAAGGCTGCATTAGTGCATGTGTTAGTTTACAAAAAGCAATTTTTGTAACAGTGGCAGCAACTGATAGTTGGGCAACATATCAGAGATAATCCAGCTACACAAATTTCAGCGTCAATTTAATGCCTACAGCTGCTGCAACAACTAAAGAAAGCTTGTGAACCAAAACCAATCCCCATTTACACTTATGCATTCTTTCTGACCTCTGCGGTCACAAATTCAAGTTCTTAAACATCCAGTTCAATCAGATATTAAATTAAGGCTTATGAAAGCATGCTCTCCAAACTCAAGAAGGAGAAATTCATCTCACAGCATCTTGCTGCTCTCCCTCTAACCCAGAAAGGAAAAACAGAAGGACAATAGAGCTAGGAAAGTATGACATGCTGAAGATGACACCAAAATTTAAGAAAGCGCATTATTACAACTACATCCCACAAAAAAAGAAAAAAAAAAATTAAAAAAAGAAAATAACAGTACTCATGTTGGTAAGATGCTTGAACAAGCGATTTGTTTAAATTATTCGTTGGCCATCCAAGCTTGAGATACATTGATGCAACTTGTCTTAATATATACTCCTGAGGGAAGAAAGAAAAATATATTTAATGATAATTTTATTCTTTATTTGAAATTTAAATACTACTGACTATTGAGTTTTTAGTTGGTTTTCTTTTTTTTTTCAACCTCAATGTCTGATTTTCCAAAGATTTTCATTTGCATTTAGCAAAGCAACGTCTACCTATAAACCTTTCATTGCTATAGTGAGAAGTAATCTGTAGAACAGCTATTTGATTAGATGCCTAGTATAAGACAAGTTATTGTTATAAACCCCATCAATTTAAAAAGTTTATTACGTTATTTTGAACTCACAATACACAACTGAAAATTTGCAAGAGTGTCAATAGCTTAATTTCTGCTCTAGCCAATCTCGAGTACAATGCGCATGCACGCTTTTTAAAGAATACTAGTTTACTCGCCATAGCAAAAACATTACATAAGTACATTCAATTAGCTTCAGGATACAGAACAATGTGGCTGCAAAGAAGCTTTGTACATTTAATGACACTATGCTTTAAGTTAAGCTTTTTGGTGTGCTTAAAGAACAAAAAAAAAGCCCAAGATCTATTTTAGTTACTTTTACTTTTTACACAGGAGACATATTTACATATTCTGACCAGCTGTGAAGAAAGAAAGTCATTGTACTCAGGGTAATCTTTTGCTGATTGGAAAAAGGTATCTGAGATATGAAGACCCACACAGGAGAGCATATATTTTATTACTGTGGATGCATGTGCATGTATATATGATGTCAACACAAAAGTAAATTCATAGTGCAGCTTTCTCTAGCAGATATGTTATTCTGTGACTAAAAAGACTTTTTATTTCCTCCTATCACCTTTGCTTGCAAAGCTCTCGTCAGTAGTGATAAAACACAACACAGCTGTGAATTTTACTGGTTTTATTTATTAAAACTGTGTTTTCTTTAGGCAGCTGTGTTTAAAAGTGACACAGCAATGGCAAGCTCGTAAGAATTTTTCTGTTCCTCTAACAACAGACTAAACATGCAAATTATTTCAACATCATTCTATATTATGGCTCTGGTTTGCATGTAGGCCTACCCTGTAGGTTCATAAAGAATTTCAATGTGTCTTTATTAATCTGTAGTATTTATTCCACAAAAATTATTTTCCATGTCAGCAGGTAGCTCTATGTATGTGTGTGTGCATACATATATACACATATATATGTACTTCTATATGTATATACATGCACACAGCCACCTCTAGCTTCCTGTTGTCTGAGCATGTGTGTCTGTGGGCACACAGACTCACAAGCAAACCCATGTTTAAGTAAAAAGCACCTTTAAGCATTTCAAGCTTTAGAGAGTTTCTCCATTTGAAGGCTTTACAAAATTACATAAAATTACAGTATGTTTGCCTTTGAAAATATGTAGCCAACATAAAATTCATAATGAATTAAAAGCCCAAGAGTTCATAATTGTCACTGGCTGCAATCAAGTCCTGTGAACTTCATAAAACATGCTTCAGTGTGGTTTCAGGTAAAATGTTAAAATGTTTGTCAAGCCTATCTTAATTATGTACTGCTAGTTGTTACTGGTTCCTTTGGACCCAAATATGAATGGGCTTTTGATTCAATGGAGACCTAACCCTTGTTAATTAAGGTAACTGCATTGAATTCACCATGGCTTTTCGGATGAAATAATGACTACAAATCTTTGTTTCAATTGCATGCATCCTGTTTAGTTCTGTTTGCATTTGGTTTCCTTGCTGAGTTTGGGCATCAACCTAAATATCACTGTAGGGCTCCTCAAATGAGAAAATCTGGAAACAGATTCCTTTGGCTCTTTTAAGTGAAATACTTTTCTTGACATAATATTTTATAGGATAGATAATTACCTTTCCTTCTGCTAATCATATATGCCTCAAACAACAGTTATCACTGTTCAAATGCAAATGAACCAGAGCTTGACAATTACTATGTTTAAATAAAGAATAATTAAGAAGAAAGCTAATATCCCTAGGTCATTTACAGTATATGACTGGGAATAGCTTAACTCCTAGCAATGAAAGGAGGTGGAGTAACAGAAAAAAGATAGAAGGAAGGAAGAATGGAAGGAAGGACAGATGGAAGGAAGGAAGAATGGAAGGAAGGACAGATGGAAGGAAGGACAGATGGAAGGATGGATGGACAGAAGGAAGGATGGAAGGAAGGTTGTATCTCTTACATTGAAGATGTTGTAGTTTTCTGCTCGGTCTAGCAATTTATCTAGAGGATAAAGAGCTCGGCTGGCAGCATGCCAAGGCAGAAAATCCTTCTCCTCTGAAAGGTATCTGATAATCTCCAAAGGGATATTCTGAGGCAAATAACCAGCTCTGCACAATAAAAGATATTAGTATTAAATTGGTTTTACAGAAGATACCCAATGAGGCAAAAATTACCTTTTTTTTTTCCAAAAGAAATGAAAAGGCAGAAAAACATTTTAAACTCATTACACTAAAATGACATAAAAGGCAACCTTACAAAAACCAGCAACTCACAGTCACTCCCAACATATGTGCAAGCATACTTATGGATGAAGGAAAGCATGAACACGCATGAAAGAAAACTAGACAAGCTATCCCTACTTTATATGGAAACCTGTGGCTATGAAAGACATGAACAATGCAGTAACTGACTTTAAGCAAAAAGCAAAAGGAAGACACTTGCTGATTTGTAAGATACAAAGATGCCTGCATAATATCAACAACCCAAGGCATTTGGCTGCAGAGAACATTTCTACTGGCCATGGGCAATTGGGAAGAACTAGTATCAAGGAAACATCTTCAGCTTCAGTTATCTTCCCCTCTTTTTTTCTCTCCTTTGGAGCTACCGCAAGCCACTTTGAAATGACTTATCCAGTGACATCACTTTGACTAAGGGTGTTCCAGCACGTGCCACATTAACTATGTTTTTTCAGGTGTTTATAAATCAATCAGAATTTTGTCCCATTTTTTTACAGTCATAAAAGACCAAAGAGAAGGTTACTCCATTTTACAAGGCTTTCTTATTTCTGAAGCAGCAGAGTATCATTAGGATGAGTTCTAGGTCTTAATATTTTGTAAAGATGTGTAACCATAATTACAGAGCTAAAAGCAAACAGGATTGACTGCAGTTAAAAATCTTGGAGATAACATTAGCAAAGAGGTAAACTAGCTTGAAGTTGCATATGTGTAATTAGTTCCTAATGGGATTTGTGATTTTTGTTACTGATAATTTGATTGACATGAGAAAGTGTGGGGTATGGAACAAGAGGAATAGCTCTAGGTAACATGCTGCTTAAGGAATAAACAGAATGATGATTATTATAGCTGCACTAATGGACATTTAGGAATATGCTTCCAAAATTAAATCTCTCTGTGCTAAGTGCAAAAAGGAAACCATCACTGCAAACCAAACAGATTATTTCTTTTTAAGCTTAACTTCCCCATAAAGACATGTAAGAAATGACTCAGAGAGACCTATCTCTTATTCCTGAGCTCTTGCCTTTCTTAATCATTTTCAAAATCATAATACTTAGCTGATGATACTCATCCTGTTCACAACAGGAACTGTTACTCGCATCAGTCACTACTTCTAACTTCCAAATTTATCAGCACATTCAATTATGCCTTCCTCTCCTCCTGTGCTCCACTTTTACTGTTGTTTCCTTAAGGGTCTATTCCTTCTCACAAAAACAGATCGTGGGAAAGTTTGAATCAGTCCCAAGAGCAGGGACAGGGATAAGGAGAGGTCCTTGTGGATGACATCATAATATATATGGCAACAAATTCATCACTTCAGATCAGGGGAAGTGGTTACGGGTGCTATGATCAATGATAAACTCTGCCAGAACATGTTGTTAATACTTTGAAGTACAGCTGCTAGGCTGGACTTCTGAGGGCACTTGAGTAGACATATCCAAAATCCTCTTACAGTGGCAGTTAAGATAGGAGCACTTCCCCAGAGAAAATAAAAGTGTTTCAGCAACTTTGCCATGGCAGGATGTTCTTTATATTCTACATTAGTTTATTGTACGGATGCCTACAGAAAACCATGATCGTCCTATTCTTTCACCCTTAGCCACTACGCCATGTTTATGAACTTCTTATTCCAAATACATTGCACTCCCAGGGTATTTGCCATTATATTGTTTCTGTCACTCTGACCATTCTGTCAATATAAGTACATTCATTGTTTAACCTTTTTGTGTAAAATGTGATATATATGTCATCAAATATTAAATTTATACCACAGCTTAAGAAGCTGTATTTTCATTCACAAACAAAAAACAAAAAAAAAGGCAAGAGTTTGGTAAGGTTGCTAATTTTTGGCACTTGCATTTTGGAAAACAGGATATAAGGAGAAGCTCTGACCATAAACCATAAAAAAGATAAACCAGAAACTGTAAAATGGATTTAAAAGTCCTAGAATCTAGATCACAGGTCTAGGACCTGTGTGACTTGTCCTAGGAGTCACCGTGACTATCATGACAATCAGGTTAGCAGAAGATAGAAAATAGCCAAAGCACCATGACTGTAGCAAGCTATGCTCTAGTATCCTGCATCTTCACAAAGCACAGTGTTTGGTTTCTTAAGCATTCTTTAATTTTACATTAAAAGCTTGACCAGCACAACGAGTAATTTCAAGACTTCTCTTTCCTAGAGGATACTGCATCCAGCAAGACGTACTGTCTCTTGACCAGTGGCAAACTCTGTCATCAGCCAAGGGGTGCTGGCACACTTCTAGGATTCTCCTTCATCAGGAGAACCTTTCAAAGACGGTTACACAGGATCTAGCCAGAAAAATCAAAGGAGGGAGGAATGGTCAAAGGCTCACAAGTGTCACAGGGCTTGTGAGAAACACACACCCCCAGCTGGCTGACAACTTCTAAATGAAATCAATTGTGTCATTTATGGAGCAGGAAAGGACCAAGATAAGAAAAGAAGACAGAACACAGAATGAGTCTGTTCTGAGTATCTCTCTGAGCAATGGCGGAAAAACACAGACTCACAGAAATGTTCAACAGAACAGAAATGTTTAACAGTTACTACTACAATAATAATAAAAGTCACAGTAGCAACCTTCCCATCAAAGGAAAAAATGCAAAATAACTTCCCAGTCTGGAAATACTTACTCAATGGTACTACAGAGTATAATGTTAGTTAAGTACATACTCTACACACGCAGCTTGATTTATCACTTTCTCTTCAAACAATGTCACTGGAAGATCAGTGGCAGAAATCCTTATTTTTCTTGTGTCTTTTTAGCCATCAATCATACTTCTATCCTTAAAGTCCAGCAAAATTACTATCAGATATTGCCTGCCAAAGTCCAAATACACAAGAGCCAGGGCTGAGACAAGGTTCTATTCCAGCTTAGCCACCTCAGAGGAAAATTGAAATATTTTCTGTCACTCAGGCAACACCTGATTATAGGCTATACTGAAACCAGAAAACAAATATAAACACTGCAGAAATACTGTGATGTCCAGTCTAATATCTGGTCTGAAAAAGGTTTCTCCAGCTATGTCTCCAGTACCCACCTGAGAATCCCAGCAAGCACGTACCTACAACTGAAAAAATTCTGCAAAGGAGTCTGGGATAGCCTTGGTGAGTATCTTAACAGATAAAATAGTCAAATCAAGTGGTGTCAATTCATAAACAGAGGACAGATGCGTATTGATATTCGGGCTAAGCACTTCTCAAGTGCAGGTTAAGAAGCTTACAAAACTTCACCTATAGCACCTGGATTGAAAATGCTGGAAGCTAACTTAAGAACTCATCTAGTCCCCCCCCTACCAAAAGCAGATTCATACCAATGCCACTCTTAGCAAAAATTTGTCTAGTTTTGTTTATATAGGCCTCTAGCAATGGATATCCAATAAGCACTAGAAATTCAATACTCCTTCCTAGAGGTATAATATTAAGAACATTGTAACTCTGGTCTTTGGCCCTGCAAATATTCACAGAAGAGTACCAACAGATCAATTTAATGTCCTAAATGAACTATTGTTCATATAGCTTCAAGTATACACTTCAAAAAGCAGGGACCCTGTATACTGTATTATAGATTCTAGATTATTTACATCACTGGTCACAGAGAAATAAGCCCAGACTTAGAGCCTCCACAAGCCATCTCTAAGCCAGCATTCACTATACTGAGACACGACTACAAAAGCAAAATTTAACCAAAAAGATCACACTGTAAATGCTTCACTGTTTTATCACTTTTTATATAATTGCCCTTACCCACCAATTTATCAGCATGTCAACCATTCTGCAGCCACCTTTTCACATGAGAACTTTAGCCTGTGTTAGAAACAAGGCACCACATGAGGTGTGTCTTATCTATGTTCCTAATTTCAAAGTTGTCTGTTGAACTGAACTGAAGAATAGGAGAACAGGAACACAGACTAGCAAAAAGATCTTTTTAGTTATTAGATAGATTACCTCTAGACAAACATCTTGGTGCAGCAGGTTTTTATGTCATAGAATCACAGAATCATAGAATAGTTAAGGTTAGAAAGGACCTAAAGATCATCTAATTCCAACCCCCCTAACATAGGCAGGGATAGCTCACACTAGACCATGCCACCCAAGGGTCCGTCCAACCTGACCTTGAACACTGTCAAGGATGAAGCATTTACCACTTTGGGCAACCTATGCCAGTGCCTCACCGCCCTTACAGTAAAGAACTTCTTCCTTATATCTAACCTGAACTTCCCCCGTTTAAGTTTAAACGCATTACCCCTTGTCCTATCACTACAGTCCCTGATGAATAGCCTCTGGCATCTTTGTAGGCCCCCTTCAGATACTGGAAGGCTGCTATGAGGTCTCCACACAGCTTCTCTTCCCCAGGCTGAACAGCCCCAACTTTCTCAGCCTGTCAGTGTATGGGAGGTGCTAAAGTCCCCTGATCATCCTCGTGGCCTCCTCTGGACTTGTTCCAACAGTTCCATGTCCTTTTTATGTTGAGGACACCAG
>WYDI02019241.1:0-18884 GCA_009867235.2 Psittacus erithacus | reverse complement strand
GGGTCAGGTGTCCTGCCTCCGCTTCCTCCCGGCTTCCTCTCCTCCCAGGGCAGAGCATGAGGCTCAGAAAGTCCTTGACCGATTGTAAACATTCTAAGCGTAGCTACAAACACTGGTATTATCAGGACTGTTCTCAGGCTGAAAGTTAGAAACACAGCGCCGCACCAGCCACTAAGAGGAAGAAAAAATGACTGCTACTGCTGAACCCATGACAATGGTCTAGAAACAAGCCTTACTTTTTGTGTTAAGCAACAACATATTTCTGCAGGTGGCCCTATGTCCTAAAACCTAAACTAGTCTAAAGTCCCCTAGTTCTTTGATGCAAGCTCTACTTTAGCATTTTCCCCAGATTTCTGCCTCTTTTCTTCTTTTTTTTTTTTTCTTTTATTGTAAAGATCTCATCCTCTAGGAATAGTCTGTTGTTTGCTGTTGTTGGGCTTGGTTGGTGTTTTTTTCCAGAGTAGTCATTTTAACTCTTTTGTTTTTCCTTTTTTCTCTATTTTTCTCATGTTTGCCTTCTGTTTTCCAGACTGACAGAGTTTTGCTGATGCATCTCCCTCCACTTTCCCTGTCTTTCAAAACTGATTTTAAAGAGATCTGTGCAGTTATCCTTGCTGGCTTTCCCTCAGACTGAATGCCCTGAGTACTTACAGGTTATTATATTTGGGTCACTCCTACTCAACCCAATAGTCATCTACCTTTGTCAAACATGGACTGTTTGATTAATTCCCTAATACCAGCTGGAACCTCACGAGTTTATATGGAATACTAAATAAGCTGAGACTGACTTAGTGTCAGGTATATCACCAGCTCTTTGAAGAGACCACACATGATCAATTTTCTACAAAAATGGGAGCTGTGGTGGAAAAGCCCTTCAGATACTTTTAAGAGACTGTATATTCTTTCTGTCATCCTGCTCTCTATTTATCAGTAATCATTTATAACAGTTGCATATAATTTACATTAAGCAGAACTTACCTGCTGAAAAGAATAAAGAGTATCTAAAAGTTTTGAAGGAGCCCCAAAGTGGGCACAAATATATATAGCAGTAGGTAATAAGTAAATCAAGGTAATTATCAATACAACAGTAAAAAAACACTGAATCTGCCACATGGAGAAAAGAAGGGAAGAGTCTTAAGAAATTAACATAAAAGAAATTTGAATGCAATTAGAGTGTAAATATTGGAAGATCTCTAGGGCTAGGAAATGAAAATGCTGCAAACTCCCTGTATGGATTTGAAATGCTGAAAATAAACTGGGCATTATCCTGAAGTGTTCTTTTTAAAACTGTCCACACAATGAAAAAGTCTTGCCTGATAATTTTTACTGTTAGAGTGAGTGGTGATGCCATAATTTTTAATGAATTCCCTGGGAATAAAACAGTGAGAAAGCACAGCTTCTAACCAATACAGATTGTGTGATGAATAGCAACATATTTCCAAAGAACCTTGAGATTTTAGGGAAAATACAGCCAGACATATTCAGCTTATGAAACAAAACAACTTTGCATTTTTTGATAAAGTAGCAATAGCAATACAAAATGTATCCAAGAAGAAGAAGTCTGATTTCTTTACTAGTAGCCTTATCAACCTAACCCCACCAACCTACCTTTTACACTGAATGTAGTTCCAATAGTATCTTTGGGTATGGTAAGCACCACCATCAATCCTGTAGTAAGTACAGTGTATACTTATTATTACAAAGGCAGTGTGCAGTGTGCATGCAATAATTATAGGTGCAGAATATTGCTTTTTGCTGAGATGATATTTATGTTAAAAATTCTTATTTATAAAGGCATTTTGCTGTAAGATATTTTTTCCTTTTGTGCTTTTGGACTCAGGAGAAGGGATCACACCATTGTGTTCATTTATTTTATTACTAAACACTATTCCAAACCAACCCAAGATGAGGTGTTCGGTATATGTCATATTTAACTTTGTCTGCTTTGTAATTACATCCTGCTGTTCCCTGTTGGACACACACTGAGGATCCAAATTAAAGCTTTGGAAGCACTGGAAGAATTTCCATTAATGTCTGTGTTTTTTTGGCTCGAGTATGCAGTGTTTTCACCACATTTTCTAGCACTGAAAACGTAGCCAGAGGTTATCTCTATCAGAAAGGATTATTTAAGTGTTTTAGAGAGAAAGCATCAGTTACTAATAAATGTATTCATTTTCTCCTCTTCTTTGGTCTGCCCATTGCTCTGAGCAAGAAGTTAAAAGGAACAGATGTACAATTTGGGAAGATTTCCAGATTTTGGTTTGTTGTTTGGTTTTTTTTCTCGTAAGTGAAACATTAAACAATGACTGCTGTATACAATGTTGTTCTATCTATATCAGTTTCACTAAAAATCCTAATTCTGTGCTGTATTCACTGTAAATATACCAAAAAAAAAAGGAAGGATTTTTTTTTTTTCACGATATATTATTTCTGAAGAGTTGGGCATCTGATTCTTAGTCAGAAATTTGTAACTATTTACCACGTAGACACCTACATCTGAGCTTGTCATTGAGTCTCACCAAAGAGTTTGTGATGAGAAATAGATATTTTAGGGTGTGATTCACCTCAAGCTAAAGTAAACATTCGAAGTGTTAGATACATTATGTCCTAAAATGTCTATTTCTCTCATGACAAAAACTAATATATGTTTTTACTAGTTTCTCCTTGCAAACTTAAGGTTCCAAATTTATATGAATATAATTCTGAACATAATATTCTGAATATCCTGTATACAGTATAATATAGAATAGAATCATAGAATGGTTCGGGTTGGAAGGGACCTTGAAACTCACCTAGTTCCAACCTCCCTGCCACGGGCAAGGACACCTCCTGCTAGACCAGGTGCATCTACACATGACCAGAAATCCCTTAAAATCTGGTCATGTCATGAGATGTCATCTGTGATCAGATGTCGTCTGTGATCAGACGATAATGTGTTTCTATGTCAGCACGTGTCTCAAAATGAAACACAGAAGGAGTACGTAAACCGCTTGAAGTAGTGTTAACAGAGGTCAGCTGACAGATGAGTGTCTGAAGGGCTGGAAAAGTTAGACTTCCAACAAGGAGGTTGTGGAGGCTTATGCTCGCAGCCGAGCAGTTTTCCCCTTCCCAGCAGTAAAGGCTACATAACAGAGTCAGCATCAGAGATCATCCTCCCTCTGAATGCAGACAAAGCCTTTTATTTGCCTAAACAAAGAATTAAGGTGTGCTTGGACAAACAACAGACTTATGTAATCACAGGACTGACTTGTTCAAAGCAGGGTCACCTAGAACTGATTGCTCAGGACACTGTCCTGTTTTTAGTATCACTAAGGATGGAGACTCCACAGCCATTTTGGATAAACTGTTCCAGTGTTTTTCTGCATGTCAGTTTGAGTTCATTGAATCTTCTCCTATTCATGAGGCACCTCTAAGAACAGTCTGCCTTCATATTCTTTAATATCTCCATCAGGCATTTACACACACTAATGAGACCACCTGAGTTTTCTTTTCTCCAGGCTGGACAGTCTCAGCTCTCAGCCTCCTCTCATAAGAGTGACATTGCAAGCTTTTAATCATTTTTGTACACCAAGAGTGGGCACAGCATGCCAGATGTGCCTCACAAAGACTTGAAGAGAGGGCAAGGATCACATTCCTTGACCCACTGTTAACAAACACCCTTTTGAATGTAGTCCAACAGGCTTATTTGCCATAAGAACACATTGCTGGTTCATGGTCAGTTTGATGTGCACCAAGTCCCCAGGTCATTTTCTGCACTTGCTTATACCAGCGCTTCATGGTTCATGGAGCTTGTTCTTCCCCAGGTGCAGAACCTGACAATTCCCTCTTGTTGAACTTCATGAAATTCCTCACTGTGAATTTTTCCATTGTACTGAGGTCCTACTGAATGACAACTGGTGACTCAGACACTCATGGAATCCTAGAATAATTAGGGTTGGAAAGGACCATAAGATCATCTAGTTCCAACCCCACTGACATGGGCAGGGACACCTCACACTAAACCATCCCACCCAAGTCTCGATCCAGCCTGGCCTTGAACACCGCCAGGGATGGAGCATTCACAGCTTCCCTGGGCAACACATTCCAGTGCCTCACCACCCTTACACTAAAGAACTTCTTCCTTATATCCTGTCTAAACTTCCCCTGTTCAAGTTTGAACCCCTTGCATCATGTCCTATCACTACAGTCCCTAAGGAATAGTCCATCCCCAGCATCCTTGTAGGTCCCCCTTCAGATACTGGAAGGCTGCTATGACGTCTCCACGGAGCCTTCTCTTCTCCAGGCTGAACAGCCCCAACTTTCTCAGCCTGTCTTTATACAGGAGGTGCTCCAGTCCCCTGATCATCCTCATGGCCTCCTCTGGACTTGTTCCAACAGTTCCATGACCTTTTTATGTTGAGGACACCAGAATTGCACACAGTACTCCAAGTGAGGTCTCGTGAGAGCAGAGTAGAGGGACAGGATCACCTCCTTCGACTGCTGGTCACGTTCCTCTTGATGCAGCCCAGGATACGGTTGGCTTTCTGTGCTGCGAGTTCACACTGAAGCAGGCTCATGTTGAGTTTCTCATTGATCAACACCCCCAAGTCTTTCTCTTCAGGGCTGCTCTGAATCTTTTTGCCCAGCCTCTGGCTGTGCCTGGGATTACTCCAGCCCAGGTGTAGGGCCTTGCACTTGGCATAGTTAAACTTCATCAGGTTGGCATCAGCCCACCTCACAAGGGTGTCAAGGTCCTTCTGAATGGCATTCCTTCCCTCCAGCGTATCAACTGAACCACACAGCTTGGTGTCATCGACAAACTTACTGAGGGTGCACTCAATCCCACTGTCCATGTCACCAACAAAGCTGTTGAGCAAGACCGGTCTCAACACCGATCCCTGAGGGACACCACTCGTTACTGGTCTCCAGCTGGACACTGAGCCATTGACCACAACCCTTTGTGTGCAGCCATCCAGCCAGTTCTGTATCCACCGAGTGGTCCATCTATCAAATTGCTGTCTCTCCAATTTAGAGACAAGGTTGTTGTGTAAGACAGTGTCGAACGGGTTGCACAAGCCCAGGTAGATGACGTCAACTGTTCTAACCCTGCCCATCAGTTCTGCAGCCTCATCATAAGGCCACCAATAATGTCAGGCAGGATTTCCCCTTAGTGATGCCATGCTGGCTGTCACCAAACACCTTGGCTTTTTTCATGTGCCTTAGCATGCCTTCCTGGAGAATCTGCTCCAAGGTTTTGCCAGGCACAGAGGTGAGACTGTCTGGTCTGTAATTCCCTGGGTCTTCCATTTTCCCCTTCTTGAAAATGGGGTTTTATTTCTCTTTTTCCAGTTATCAGTGACTTCACCTGACTGTCATGATTTTTCAAATATAATGGACAGTGTCTTAGAAACTTAATTTGCCAGCTTCTTCAGGACCTGTGGATGAATTTCATTAGGTCCCATGGACTTGTGCACATTCAGGTTCTTAAGATGGTCTCGAACCTTATCCTCTCCTACAGTGGACCTAAGGTCTTCATTCTCAGAGTCCTTGCTTCTGCCTTCCAAGACTTGGGTGGTGTGATCAGAGCATCTGCCAGTGAAGACTGAGACAAAGAAGTCATTAAGAACCTCAGCCTTCTCCAAATCCAGGGTAGCCAATTCTGATAGCTTCCGGAGGGGGCCTAAGTTGTCCCTGGTCTGTCTTTTATTTACTACACACCTATAGAATCCCTTCCTGTTGCCTTTAACATCCCTAGCCAAGAAACTCTTCTTAATTTCATGTCATCTACAAATGACTGTTCACACACGTGCAAATTCACTCCAATTCTTTATGCTTTTTAACATTTCTATTTAATTTTCTTGCATCATGAATTTCTGTAGTAGATGTGGAGGATGACAACGTCCGCGTGAAAGCTAAGGCATCAGAAGGGATTTTAGTGTTAACTTCACAACAAGAACACAGCAAGCTAGAATTTCAAACTATGATTATGATTACCTTATTTATGAAGGTAAAATAATGAAAATAATAAATGCTTTTATTTCTCAGGCAACATGAGACCAGAAAGTAGCTTGTTGATATATAAAAACTTTCAAACTGCTGAAGCACATTATAGCAACTGCAGAGAAAAGCTCCTAAGAGAATGCAAGGGTCTGAAATACTACAGTGATCAGCACTTGATGATAATTAAATTAAAGATCACTGTTGCAGTACAAGAAATCATTACTACTGTAGTATAAGAAATGTAATATCAGAAACTCAGATGAAAATCTGGAAATATAAGTATAAAATCATACAATTGGATCTTCTATATATTTATTTTCCATTAAAAATATTTCCACTTTTAAAGCCAAGTGCATTTACAATTCAGAGTATTAGAGTTTAAGGACTCCTTTTTTTTTAACTCCAAGGACTTCAAGCTGAAGAGAAATATTCAAGACAGCAGCATCTACAAATATAATAAAATTAATGAAAGAGCTTAACTGGAATGGATCCTGACTGTAGCTCACGTTGCATTTCAAAGACTGCATTTAGATTTCCTCTTTAACATTAGAAACGGTTGCAAGCAAAGTAATACTCCAGTAAATCCCAAAGAGAATTGCTATTTGTGGCAGTTATCTGCAGGTAAAAGAATGAAAGCAGAGAGATTTTGGAGAATCCTCATAATGCGATAAAATGTTGTATACAGAAGGAAATCATAAACATTGTGATTAATAGTGTGATTCATTCTTTAGTCAATGGTGATGATGGGATGGGATGATGATGATTAAGATGAGAATACAGAGCAAAAAGAAATCAGGAGTTAGAAAGCATCCCTTGTTTCCAGGATACCACTTGATGTAGTATAATATAGCTTTCCTTGCCTGGCTTTCAGGCATGATTTTCTGCCTATCACCCCTGTTTCCTGACACAGATTTCATCTCTTCTCCTGTACAGTTTCAGATACCGGCGTGGCCACTGCTTGTTCTGTCTGAGAAGTAAGTAACTGGATTTTTCTGGACACATCAGCTGTTTCTTATATTGGATTAGTTACAGAGGATCTACCATTTAAACCACGATACATGGCTGGCAGAGAAATGAATAAATAAAACAAAAGTCTTCTTTGAACAGAAATATAGAAGTACCTATAAAGAAAAAAATCATTTCATAAGAGATTGAGCAGTCTGTTTTTTCTCTGTCACACACACATGCAAAACTAAAAAAAAAGAAATTAGATTCCCCATTTGAAAACAGGGAACAAGATGGGGATTTTTTTTTTTCACGATTAATCTGTGGATAGTAATTGCAAGCGGCAGTGGAGATGATGAGGTCTTGTGCCAGGCTGGGAAAAATGGAAGTGGGAATGAGATCACAAAATCAGGAAAAAAAGGACCCTGGACACATTTTTTTAAAAATATAGTTTTCATCGAAGATACATTACTGTTATCATCATCATCATCATCATGGGTTTAAATTACAGCTGTTGGTACAATGTAACAGAGAGTGATAAGCAGTTCGTACTGTCTAGTGAGGACTCGGTGACGGAATATGATTTTCATATTTTTTAATACTGCAGAGTAGCTCAAATTTTTCCTATAGTAATAGAGGAGATAGATTGCACAAGTGTTGGATGTGTGGTTTTTGTTTTCCTTGATAATTTCAGAACAGGTTTTAGCAGGCACCTGGGAAACAATGGCCTATTTGCAACAAAATTGTCTTCACAGGTTAATGTTAGGATATGCCTTCTTTTGGTTGTTGGCTTAATCATTGATCAGTGTTTCTCCTTATCAAGGTTATAAATAAGGGAAAGTATTTGTTAGAAAGTTGTTTTGCACTGAGTAATTCATCTTACATTTGAAATTGGGCAGAATACTGATAAAAGGTGGCTTTCTTCCCCAACAGATACTTTCTTCTGTGAATGTAATTATTCTTGAAGCTGTCGCAGGAGCGAGAACATTGAGAAATGGCTTTTTTTTGGCTATTGGAAAGCTATTTTAGGCATACACCACAAAATACTCCTGTAATCCCAGTTTACTAGTACAAAATGGGATTACTTTTCTAGCTGAAATGCAGGCCTTCAGAAAAGACAAACAATTCCAGCTGTTTGAAAGGCTGTTTGGATGGGTGGTTCAGCAATGTTCATGAAATCCCTGTATTCTGTCTTCTGTAAAATCTCTGCTTGCTATGATCTGTGAATACTTTGCAGTGTATCAGAGGGAGCCTATACATTTATCTCAGGGTTATAGATTGCAAATGATAAAGACTAAAGGGGGAGCCTTATGAGATACAGTGAACTGTTCCAGTCCTTCCTTGGATTTAACTCCATACCTCCAGGAACAGAAAGCACCTTTGCTTATGAAATATATTGCGCACAGTAAAACCCTTTCACACACCTACACAATATCATTTCAAAAACTGACAGTAAATTATATGTTCCTATTAAGGAAAAACCTCCTGGTAGCCTTTGATAGCCTTTAGTAGCCTTTGTATTTCCTAGAGAAAAGGAGAAAAAAAAAAAAGGCAAGCTAAGTCTGAATGACATCGCCATTTGTGGTAGTTGTTGTAGATACATTCTAGACATGGTGGGACAACTCAGTGGGCAAGCAGTGCTCTAGAAGATAACAAAACAAGGAAAACTGATGCAGTTAGAAATCTCTCCTTCTGTATTTCTGGGAACTAATTTCTTAAGACAGGCATGAATTCCTGGCCCCAAGTCATCAGCTAGTCAACCAGGAGCATGTTGTGCATCAGTATTCCAGTATTCCTTGACATTCCTTTGGGGAGTTGTTTTGTGGTTGGTTGGGGTGTGTGTGTGTCTGTGTGCATAATTTTGTAATTTCCAGCTGTATTCCCAGAAAGAAATTTGTCTTCCCATCACTCTGTTGCAATCACACAATTTTCTTCCTTTTTTTTTACTTCTGAGTATTAGGATAGTTGATAAACTAGCATTCCATTGGCAATTTTCTTTCTTCTTTACCACACCAGGAGCCACCTGCTATGCTTGCTTCCCCAGTGAATGCCCAGAATTGTCAGAATTGAAACTCTCAGACATTCTCCACTCTGCATCAGATTAAGATCTTCAAGATAAATGATATAACCCATCAACCATGAAAACTGAGATATTCCAGGTCCTCAAGCTGTAACTGATTATTATAATTTAGAAGAAAAGCAGTCTTAAATAAGATCATAACATATCTTGATTTGCAACATGTTGTCTCAATACTCTGTGTCCTAGACAGGCACACAATGACCAATGGTTGTAGACTCCTATGGCTTTCAGCAAGAGGAGGTGCTGGGTGTAAGTAGTACTTAGACCTGAAGCTGCGCATTGGAAAATAAGTGGTGAAAATACCATCTCAGGGCTCCAGTACTGCTTGCAACCTTTCAGAGGGTAATAAACTGTCACTTTTGCCTAAGGATTATCAGGTAGGACTCCATCTGTGGTTCTGGATATGATCCTCATTGCTATTGTATTTGACCACTTATGTGACTATCTTAGACTATTTCTACCTGGAAGTTTCCCCGGATATTTGTCACTAGCTAAGTAATACTGCTTTTTTGCTACATTGATGATGAAGGCATTAATAAACACAATTAGATAAAATCAGAACAGACCTGTACAAAATTCAAAGCCAAGAATGTGCTCAAACTGTTTTGAACAGTGAAAGCAGTCTTACCACTCAACAGAACTTATTTTTAGATATGTGAATTTGTATGCTCATATATTTGTATGTACATATAAATGTCATCTATATCAGTATGCACATTCTTATCTATTCAGAAGTTTTAAGTTCTGATGCATGCTGCAAACCAGGTTGGACAGGGTCTTGGGTGAAATGGTCTAGTGTGAGGCATTCCTGCCCATGTCAGGGGGGGTTGGAACTAGGTGATCTGAAGGTCCTTTCCATCCTTAACTATTCTGTGATTCTATGTGCTCTTTTATCAGTGTTTTGGTCTTGCTGACCAACCTAACCCACTTCCATCCCTGTTGACTCTGATAAATGTCTGGCCTGCAATTTGAGCCAGTGTAAGAGAGGAATAAAATTCCCTCTGAAGTTGAAGCTGATGGTCTGATTCAAAATAATCAAGATTTTTTTAGGCTGGAAAAAACCTCTTGAGAACATCTAATACAACCCCTTCACCCAAGCAGGGTTGGACAGAGGAGCCTGTGCAGACCAAGAATGGAGATTTTGTAACCCCTCTGGTCAACCTGTGCTAGTGTTTTACTATTCTCACAAGTGAAAAAGTGTTTTCTTGTGTCCAAGTGGAATTTCATGTGTTTCAGTTTGTACCCATTACCTCTATTCCATTCCCTGGTCACTCCTGAAGAGGCTTTGTTCCCTCTTCTTCATTCCTTCTCATCAGACATTTATAAACACTGATGAGATCCCCCTGAATCTTTTCTTCTCTAGGCCCAGCTCTCTCAGCCTTTCCTTATGTGATGTAGGTTCCAGTTCCTAATCATCTTCATGGCCACTGGGACACTGGCCACTGGACTTACTCCATTGAGCTGGTGTCTTTCTCGTGTTGGAAAGCCCAGCATTGGACACAGCTCTCCAGATGTGTCTCACCAATGCTGAGCAGATGTGCAGGGTCACCTCTCTTTATCAGTTGACAAGACTCTTTCTAGCGTTGAACTTAATGAGGTTCCAGTCTGTGCAGTTTTCCAGTCTGTACTGGTCCCTCTGAACAGCAGCACATGCAGTAGGTGAGTCAGGCGGTCCTCCCAGTTTTCTTGCAGCTGCCCATATAGGGAAGGTACACTCTGCCTTGTCATCCAGGTCATTGATGAAGAGGTTAAACAGTATTGGCCCCAGTGTCACTTCCTGGGGCAGACTGCTTGTCATGGCCTCCAGGTGGACTTTGGCCTAGTAATTCAGACAGTTTTCAATCTACCTGACTGTCCAGAGCATACCATAAACTAATGATGAAAAGGAAAATGCAGGTTAATAATGTGACATAGATTGAATGTGAAAACTTCCAGTGCAAATTAGAAGCAGTTTGTCCATCTGTCTCTACAGAAAAATGAAACCAGATAGGAAATTCAAAAACAATCTTAGGTGAAGTTTGCTTTCAGGAAGCCGGAAGCAACCTTCAGAGTTCAAAATGGAATAGAAAAGCTGTTATCTAGTGCAATTTATATATATTAAAAAAAAGGAGAGAAAAGACTTGATACTTTTTATAATGAAGTTTTACTAGAGAAAAATCTCAGGCGTTAAACTGCAAGAGGTAATAATACAGTTCAAAGGGCAAATGTGAACAAATATCCAGAGCTGGCATGTATATTGATAATGCATAATGCAACATTATTATCTCAAGGAGATTTGTGCAGTCTGCAATGCAGCCAGAAAACAAAAAACAAGATGCATGCTGTAGAAGGCTATGCCTTAATATAGGATCAGGCTGCAGATGTGTGGTTATTGTTTAAAATCTACCTATAAATTGTTTCCAATTCCAATTCGTTGATAGTGAAGAAATTTTATCTTTTCTCACTGTAGACTGTGTTTGGATAATTGAATTATTATAGGAGAGTGATTTAATGTGTATTTCCATAAGCTTTGTTTTAAATGTCCTAGGAAATCAATTGCTATTACAATAAAACTAAGTATCTGTATATTTTTGGACCATTTGCTACTGCATTGCTGTAGAATAATAGGGTCCATTTTTAGCACATTATTAAATTGGTCTTGTTTCACCTCTCCTAAAAGAGATTTCTGGGAAGTTTTTCTTGTTTTCTTTTGTTTCATCTCTTCTCTTCTTGTCTCACCTCTATTGGTGATATGTTGTCAAAGAACTTTATTTGGGTTACTCCACTCATTTACGGCCTCATCGTTAATCTTGGGTCTCCTGCAAAAAAGGAAGATGAAAAATGCAGAAGTTATTTAGCATTTTAAGTTCTGAATTTTAAACCTGCAATTGTGAAAACTGCTATGCAAGTGCTGTCAAATCCAGGAAAACTTCATATGCCATAACCATTCCGAACATAAAGTTCTATAGATTTCTGGAGTTGTATTCTGGAAGGACCTGCAAAAAAAAAAAAAACAACAGTGTAATGGTTTGGGCATAATGAGAGTTCAGATCTTAGCTCAATGTTTGGACTAATGGGGTTTCAGAAATCAGAACCTTTATTTCCTTTAGAAGTTTTAATCATCTAGGTTTTCTAAGAGTCTTACTGCAATTATAGGTTTAGCATCCTCACAAAATGTGTTTTCGGCTACCAGTCCCTTTCAAAATAGTCAGAAGAGGACATAGGCCTGTTGTGACAGCTGCCTGGTGATAAGAAAACTTCCAAGATTTTTGAAGGTGGCAAAATTAATCCCTTCCTCTCTCTGAGAGTATTCACTTTCAATGCCTCTTGAATATATCTGCCTCTTTTGAAATGAACATCTCAGGTTTCCATCAGTGTATAAGATGCTGAATATCTTCAGCATAGAGGCTTTTGCCACATTTAAGAAGTTTGAACTACAAGCTGTTCAGCATAATACAGAAATAACCAGAGTTCCTGTTTCATGTTCCTCATTCATTGATTCAGATACAGCTGCCTGAAGAGATTTGTATCTTCCTGGATAGCAGGCCACTGTGAAGTACTGGTATGGATTCTGGTACTACAGTTAGTTTATGTAGAACCAGTTCTGGGACTGTGTTACCTTACACAGGAGGTCTTCAAGTTTCTAAGAAGCCTGACATTAATATTCATTTCTCATCCTGAATGGAAAAAACCCCCAATAAACCCCAACAAAACCAAAACCAAAACAAGACGATAAAAGCCCCCAAACACCCAAAACCCCACAAAACAATCAAGCAACAACAACAACAACAGAACCCAAGAAAACGTAAGAACTGCAGCAGCATTCTCATTTTTAGTTTGTATGCTTACTTTTCCAAAGTGAGCAGCATTTCATTTTCAAGGCAACTCTTACTCTTTGACAGTCAGATTCAAATGAACTGCATTTACTGAATGTTTGATTCGTCTCTTGCTTAAGCTGTAGATTTTATAAGTGAGAGGAGATTTTATTTATTGTCCCTGTAAGGCTGTGCTGATTTCTGAGTCATTACCTGATTATTTTTACTTCAGAAAAACAAATTAAATGAATACTCATGTAAAGTTAAGAGAATGGGATGGTTTAAAAGGTATTCTGAGTTACAATTTGGTTTAGAGACTCCCAGACTCACGCTGTGACTGTATTTATTTTGAATATCATCAGGAACAGTAGAAGACAATGTAAATCTTTTAGAATAATGTAAAATAGAGAACACATTTCTCGAGTAGAAATAGCTAGAGAATTAAGAGCTAGCAGATCATGTCTCACTATTAGTATTTGTGGGTTTGGTCTCAATGTTTTTGTGGCTTAATAATTGTTGTAGTTATTACTTCTCCAAGGATTACATTCTGATGGTTGCTTTTAAAAGAACTGATGTACATATTTGCTTTTAAGAAAAGCTGAAATGTTGAAATGCTAGAGCATCCAACATAGATCTGCTTTATAAGAAAAGTAAACAAATTGTGCCAGATAGCTTTTTCCATCAGCAAGCAATCAGTAATTTGGAGAAGTGAGGGGTTTTGTGTTCCTGGAATCTCTGAAACATGGTTAAAAAAGATTGTCACATCTGATGATGCAGATTTAGTTGAAAAATAAAGACAAGTGTTACTCTCTAACTTGATGTAGTAACTATAAATGGAATAAAGGTCTTTGACAAGGCACAGCAATCTGTTTTCATAGTAACTCCTCTTCTAAAGCAGTTCCAGGTGAATACGAATAATCCACAGCAGAAATATGACTTTTCACTTGCACATGTGTTTCTGCATTGTGCATCATACACAGATTGTATATAGTAGGACTAATCAAATATGCTTATTAATAAATCATATAATTAATCTAGACTTCAGGTTTGTAGGAGATTATTTTCAAATTGATGCCAATTTCTTTAAATGTAGTTGATATGGAAGTTTATTTATGTGCATTAGAGTGATATGTTTGTTTGCTTTGCTTATTCCTGACTCATCACCTAAGATTTGTGACATTGTTTGGTTTTGTTATACTTACTGAAGGCACTTGCAGGCTGAATAAATAAAAATACAATTGTGTAATATATAGCACTTTGTCACGCCAAGCATCTACACCTTAGCTGAAAAAGTCAGTTCATTTTGCATTCATCAAACACTGATCCATCAAACTTCTAGTACATTCAAGTCTTTCAGAAAATGGCACCACAGTATCAGAATTAATAACTCAAGCCAGAAAGGGCATCAGGATGTCTCCAGTCCAACCAACCTCCTGTTCACAGCAAGGTCACCTACAAGGTCAGAGTAGGTTTCTCAGGTCTTTATCCAGCTGATTCTTGAACACCTCTAAAGTACTTGAACAATTTCAACCCCCACATGATCACTGCTGTTAGGTCCCAATGAAGTCATCGCTGCTCCAGGCTGAACAAACCCATCTCCCCCAGCATCTTCTTAGAAGGCAAGTGCTCCAGCTTCACTGTTTCAGTGGTGTCTCCTGAACTCCCTCTGCTTTATCAATGTCTTTTTTTTGTACTGGGGTTGCAAAACTGAGCACAGTATCTAGGTGTGTTCTAATGAGAGCTAATAAAAGGGGTATAATATTTTCCCTGGATGTCCTGGCTCTGCCTTTGCTCCTATAGTTCAAGATACTGTTGGCCTTTTTGCTGCCAGTGCGCCTGTGGGCCCATGCTCATCTTTTCCTCCCAGCAGGACCCTTAGGGCCTTTGGAGCTTCTCTATAAACAACCTGTTCCCAGCTTCTGCTGTTACAGGGGCTCCTCCTTCCAAGGCGAGGAACTTTGCATTTGCCCTTACTAAGTTTCATTAGGCTCCTGCTGGCTACCTCCACCAGCCTGTCTAGGATGTCCCTGAATGGTTCCCCACTGTCTGGTGGCTTCTGAAAATTTGATAAAAGTGCCCTTGATCTCCTCCTTCAGGTCTTTGGCAAAATTAAACAGGACAGTCTCAGTACCAACCCCTGTGGTAACACACTTTTCCCAGGTAGAGAATGACCCATCATCCTCTGAGTATTATCATGCAAACTGCTTCTTATCCATCCAGCTGGCCAACAATCAAGACTACTACAGCTCAACTTAGATACAACAATAATGTGGGAGAGTGATGAAAGCCTTGTTAAAACTGAGAAAAAAAAACAACCCCCTAATATGCAAATTGACATCACCTTTTTCTCCTTCATGTGCCTAATAATGTATTCCAAGGGCTCTCATTTCATGGTTTTTCTGGGACCAAAGTGAAAGAACAGCCTCATGCTTCCAGCATCCAGGGAAGTATGCATCTGAATATCTCAAAGCTGGGAGTACGGTTGTTTAAGTGTTCAAAGGCTTTCCTGAAGCCACTCCTTGGCACTCTGAACACCCTTACCTGGTTTGCTGTGTGTTTACCCATGTCACACAAAAAGTGTATTTTTAAAGCATTTTCCATTAGCCTCTCTTTTAAGGCAAGCACCCATAGTACCTTGTTTATACGGGTAAATATATAAGCGCATGCTTGGCTGTTTGCTGCTATCTTGATTAATGAATTGGAGATTTACCTGGGCAGTTCCAAACTATGTGATGTTAGCCTTTAGAGCTTAACATGGAATTCTCTAACTTGGACCGTGAGCAGTCACACAGATTGACTAACAACAGACACCCACTATTACGTGTATAGGTCTTGTCTGGTTACTAGAGTACAAATACGCTAGCATGGGGACAGTACTCTTTACACAAGTTCTTTGGGGTGCTATAAATGTAATATCACTGTCATGACTGCACATGTTAAAATGTGTTTTAACCACAATACATAGCTAATTGCACCATTTTGCCCTGAGGGGTTTTTTTATGGGTGATAGAGTATAAAATTGTTACAAAGCACCATTTCAGTTGACAAATAAAAGAAAGAACCTTTGGTTATCAGTCAACTTATTTGTGAGTTTATTTCCTACTTTGTTTACAGAGTTTTTATCTCATTGCTTTGCTTCCCCCACTCTACCACCCTCAAGCCCTCCTCCTCTTTTAGACAGGAATATTATCATTGTGTGATACAGAGGTATACTATGAGACTAAATGCATTGTGTATTTTTCAGATACTAAGTAAAAAGGCATCTTATCAGTAATCTGGATAGAAATGTTGCAGAATTGATTAATGTCACAAGAAAACATGGTTGTTATAAACACAGGGAGTTCAAACAATCCCACATTCATTTCAAAGCATAATTTTTAAAGAACAGGAAATATGACATCATATTTTCCCTTCATATTTACCTACAGATAATGGTTATTTTAGTATCAACATAGATCTTGGACAAAACATATTTTCATCCAGTGATTTATCTCCCATATTATACCATCTTTGAACTGAAACCCAGACATTACACTTTCTGAGGTGAAAACTCTTTCTAAAGGTTCTAAGCAAGCAGAAATCCAAGGAGTAATAAAATATAGAAAATTACTGACAATTTATATATGCTGTTAATTCCACTGATTGTGTCCAAATTCCAAAAGCAGCCCCTGGGTATTACATTTAAACATTTTCCTCTTTGCAATACTCTGCTTTGAGAAAAGAATATGTCAGGAGTTGCGCAGGACAGTGACTACAAGGTTACAAATAGCTGTCAGTGAGGTCTAAAATTATTACCTTTCCTTGGTGACACTGGAAACACAGAACAAGTTGGGCAGCAAAGTAAAACGTGGACACAATCAGCTGTAGCAATAAGGAAATCAAAATGTGTGCTGCTGCATTTTTACAATGTGAGAGAACATCAGCATAAATGAAACCATTTAAACTAGTGAATGAACTCGAAGCAGAAGTCCTATGCTGAGAAAACCAGTACACTGGCGTAGGTCTTTAGCTGGCTTAATCATGGAATCATAAAATAGTTAGGGTCGGAAAGGACCTTAAGATCATCAAGTTTCAACCCCCCTGCCATGGGCAGGGACACCTCACACTGAAATTTATTTACTTTGGATAAGGCTGAAATTTAGAAAAGGGTGTTTGCACACATGTGTATATATATGTTGAATATAAACAAATTGATGTGTAAATATGAATTTAAGAAAGCAGTAATAGTCATCCTGATGTCCTTCTCGCCACAAACAAAACCGGAATTCCTATTTGACCCTTAGGCTATCTGGTACAGCACAGCTTATGTGCATAGAGCTAAACTAAGTGGTTGCCTTGAAACTGCCTGGTACAGTCTCCAAATCATGTCGAGCCATGGCATCTAAGAGTAGGTCAAAACAACACCAGTGACTGTGGTAATAGCCCAGTTCTATAGGAGATCTTGACTTGTCTAGTTTAGGATGCCAGGTTTGTACAGTTTAGAAAATTATTCAATTCACTAGTACAGATTCTGCCACTTGCCTTATGTATAACACTTATAAATGTCATAGAGAAACCAAATGTTCAGATTTTGTGCTCTGGGGTTTTTTGGGCGTTTTTGGTTTTGTTTGTTTTTTTTATTTGGAGGGGTGTGGGTAATCTAGGTTCATAGACTCAGATTTCCCTGAGGGACTATGCTTGTGTCCTGGGTTCAGCAGTAGCTGCCATTTTTCTCCTAATACCTGGTACAGTGCTATGTTTTTGACTTTCGGCCTTGGAACAGCGCTGAAAACACCGATGGTTTCAGTTGTTGCTCAGTAATGTTTACTCTGACCAAGGACTTTCTCGAGTCTCATGCTCTGCCAGGGAGGAGGGGAAGCCGGGAGGAAGCAGACACAGGACACCTGACCCAAACTGACACGTCATGCCCAGGATGTAAACTGGGAGTCACCCGGAAGGGTTAGATCACTGCTCGGATAGGGCTGGGTATTGGTCAGCGTGTGGTGAGCAGTCGTATTTTCTTCCCTTGTTTTTTCCTTTCTCATTATTATTATTGGTGGCAGCAGCAGTGGTTTGTGTTATACCTTAGTTACTGGCCTGTGCTTATCTCAGCCTGTGGAAGTTGTATTCTTTCGATTCTCCTTCCCATCCCTCTGGGAGCAGGGGGAAGGAAGGGGGGGAGTGAACGAGTGGCTATGTGGTTCTGAGTTACTGGCTGACTGAGGTTAAACCACAACACCTTGTAAATAGAATAGCAAGACTACTCTAGTGAGCCCAACTATAACATTAACATGGATTCAGTATAGCTGGTTT
This sequence comes from Psittacus erithacus, assembly GCA_009867235.2. Taxonomy (NCBI): domain Eukaryota; kingdom Metazoa; phylum Chordata; class Aves; order Psittaciformes; family Psittacidae; genus Psittacus; species Psittacus erithacus. The sequence continues at coordinate 794 of WYDI02019241.1, read as the reverse complement.
CTATTAATCAGTGTTGTGGTTTAAATCCAACCGTAACTCAGAACCACACAGCCTCTCTCTCACTCCTTGGCAGAGCATGAGACTCGAGAAAGTCCTTGGTCAGAGTAAACATTACTGAGCAACAACTGAAACCATCGGTGTTATCAGCGCTGTCCCGAGGCCGAAAGTCAAAAACACAGCACTGCACAGGCTACTAAGAAGGAGAAAAATGACTGCTACTGCTGAACCCAGGACAATCAGCTAGTCTAGCATATGATGCTGGGGTAACTTCCTACATTATGTCTAAACCAAGGCAGCTTTCCTAGCCATTCCCTATAAACCAAGACCCAGCTTTATGTAATGAGAGGAAATTTAGTAAACAAACAGGAATGAGCTACAGCAAGATTCAGCCAGGTCCTCAGCATGGATAAATAGACTGCCAAAAAAACCGAGGACATACTTGGTTTCTTGTGTAGATAACCTTGACCAAACTTTTCATAGGATACTTTGCAGATAAATATTGATCATGAAGGCAGGTTTTTCCAGTACTGCTTTCATGATAGATATATTTAATCTGTTGCCATTTTTTTCACTGAAAAAATAGAAAAAATATTAAATTTGTTTGGCATTTGATTGCTTTTCCCACAGCCTTTACACCTTATGAATATAGTTTAGTTGTGAGTAATTACAAGGTTTTGGATACCTGATGTGTGACTCATTGGAATTCCAACAAAAAGTTTTAAGGAAGGACTTTTTTCTGTGACTATGATTGAAGGAATTAAACAAAACACAATTCAGAGTAGAAAAAAGCTTCC
>WYDI02019240.1:0-22543 GCA_009867235.2 Psittacus erithacus | reverse complement strand
CCTCAGAGCATCCTTGTGGCCTCCTCTGGACTCATTCCAACAGGTCCACATCCCTCTTGTGTTGGGGCCCCAGAGCTACACACAGTACTACAGGTGGGGGTCTCATGTGAGTATAGTACAGGGGTAGAATCACCTCCTTTGACCTGCTGGTCACGCTCCTTTTGATGCAGCCCAGCACACAGTTGGCTTTCTGGGCTGCGAGGGCACACTGACAGCTCATGGTGAGCTTCTTGTCAACCAGCCCCCTGAGTCCTTCTCCTCAGGGCTGCATACATCATTGCTTTAAAGACATTTCTAAGGTATTCTTGAAACACTCTGAAAGAATGTTAGAAATACAAGAAAACCCAGCAATGGCTGTTAGAACTGTTATAATAGTAAGGCTTACATATAATACATCAAAACATTGGTCTGCACTTATAAATCCCTATAAGTTTGAATACTACCTGCATTACCGTTTGCTTCGTTTAATGTAGGTACTGTTTTTAAAGGGTAGGGGTAATACACTTTATTTTTTTTAACTACCAATGAAAAGTTATACCATGCTAAAATAATAAGTTAGGCCCTTTACTTATACTAAAACACAAATGCTGAAGTCAGTCTTGTACCTTCCTATGGCAGATTTAAAGAATAGGTAAATCGTGTTACTTAACACTAATTTGCTTCAATGAGGGCTTGCATTTAAGTGTTCTTTAAGTTTGTTTTCACCAGTCAGGAACAGAAAACCAAATGGTTTCTCACTTAATGCAAGGGTATATTTGATGACAAGGTGTTTTCCAGATTTCATCCTATAATTAGTTTTTCTCCTAGATCTGAGGGAAAGGCTTATAGTCCATTTACACAGTGTTTTCCTGGGAAGAATTTTGTATGTGTGTGAGTAAATAAAGGTTACTTCTTTAAGAATGAGTTAACATCGGATTTGGCCTGTATTTAGTGTTTGCCATTTTTTATCTGAAAAGCCTGTTTCCAATGTATGTACTTCCTATTTATCTAATTTTTGTGTCTTCATGCATTTTCCTGTGCTGCAGCAGTTTGAAGCTGGTCAGCCACCCCTAACAAATTTCCTTAACATCTGTGATAAACTCAGATTGCTAATAATGTCAAACGGCAGCAAACGTATTCCTTCTACTTGCTGGCTATTGCTTAAACTTACATGGGAAGGTTGCGTCCTAGACACTTTTAGTGTACCTAGCACAAGAGGATTCTGCTTTATGCCATAAAACTGCTATATTACCTTTCAATTTAGTCATAAATATATCACATTGTATAAGTATCCAACAGTAGAGAAAGGTGTAAAATGCCATGTCATAACTATTATCAGGTTTTATGTTATTTAAGGGTTTTTTTGGCAAGTAAAATTGAGAGATTTCTTTATATTTGAGAGTAGCTAGACAAACAGAGGGTGTAAGCCAAATCTGTCTTTCTAGGCTACATAACCTTGGATGTGGTTACTAGCAGAATAGACCAATTTTAAGTCCCTGATGCTGCCAAAAAAGATACTGCTCCCATCTATATGTTTCTGTCTTCTCCTCAGGAGGTTACAGCACTGCTTCCCCCCTATGCAGTTATCTAGGTTGATCTCTGACTCAGCTGATTTTTGTTTGTTTTTTTTTCAATAGGGTTCATTATTAGGTGGTTCATGTTGGGACTATATGAATAGAAGGCAGTAGTGCCAATGCAGAGACTGCCTGCAGGAACCTATGGACAGGAGCAAATGGGAACTGCTGCCCTTTTGGTGGCAGCATCGTCTGAAACTCAGTCGTATAACTGCATTCTTTGAGCAATACTGTCCTTGGGTGGATTTTCATGAATTAAAGGCAAGGAAGGGAAAAGATACTGATAAACCAAGCATTTTAGAAGTGTGCTAAAGACAAATCCCTATTTGGAATACATCTTGATCTGGTTTTGGTTTTCTGTATCATAAGAAGGTGACATGCAGGTCTCCAAACTACATTTCTGTCTGTGCAAGGGTGATAGTACAAATGTTCAAGCATACATAAATTGTGCAGATGTGCTACTCATCAGGCCTTCGTATTTAGCAGTTGTTCAATAAGAGAGTGGGGGAGGAGGGCGTGGGACAGTAGGAAGTGGGTTTTTTAATTACCTTTAATAAAATTATATAAAAACATGATAGTTCTGTGTGATGCTATGCACTTGGCATTCATTTCCACATTCTAACCTAAGAGCAAAAAATAGTCTATATACTTGCTTGTCTGTCTCTACAGATTAGAATCACTTTTGTTGTCTTTTTCATGGGATTTTCCTTATGGAAGTAACATTCTTTCCAGGGTGTAAGACAAGCAAGGAAGTTTCGATTCAAGTGGTCACAGGTCTGACTCACAGGGTTTGGGGATTCTCCACAACAGTCTGTGGAAGTGATGTGTGACTGTTGGCCTCATTGACTCCTTTACCTTTAGGCACAATAAACCAGCCATTTAAGTGACTTCTTTTAAAAGAGATGTTTTCCAGAGTGTTCCATCCATTTTCTCATTCTCTCAGCTGGCAAAGTTTCCAGTGTTGGTCCAGTGAAAGTACATAAGAGACATTAAATAATTTAAAGACTTTTAACATTCACACTTGCAGGAATGCCACTCATTAAGTTGTTTCTGCTAACCTTCATCACTGAACAGGTCACATAACAACATCAGGGCAAATTATCCCTTATTTATCTTATTCTACTGTATGGAAAACTCTCTAACCTTTTTGTTACTGAATACTCTTTCACTTTACTGGTAGTTTTTAAGAATGCTAGTTGCTGTTCTTCGTACACTACAGTGACATTCAGAATAGAAGTTAACACTTGGTAGAATAGAAGAATTTCTGTTCTGATTGTAGCCCAAGGTAAACTTACATAATTTAATCAGGGCAATTATTTCTTCCAGAATCCTTAGTCCTAACTTAGCTTTGGCACTGATTCTTGAGCAGTGCTGTAATTTGACTTGAAAGTCAAGTATCTCCAGTATGAGGTATTTACTGTGTCATTGTCAAAGATGCCATAAACTTGGCATTCTCACAACAAATCAGTAATGTGCTACTGCTTGATATGTAAAAATAGCTGCATTTGGCCCAAGATGTAAAAATGAGTAATAGATGTTTTTAAAGCCTATTTCCATGAAAGAGTGTTTCTCCAATGTTACTGTTTTCCACTTTTCTCTGTGTATGCATCAAAACAATGATTTAGGGTTTTTGGTTTTTTGAGGTTGTTCTTACTGTACAGTTTCCTGTGAAATCCTACTGCTGGTTTTTAATTTTCTTTTTTTTCTTTGTAGGCAACAGAGATTTTGCTCCTGATGATCCACTAGAATTTAAGTCTCATCAGTGGTTTGGAGCCTCTGTGAGATCCAAGACTGATAAAATTCTGGTAGGTTGATGCCCCTGAAATGCCCAGTACTTGAACACTGTAGTGGAAAAAAATGTGAGAAGATCCAGATAACTCAGAATGTAACCGAAATCCCACTAATCAGCATGACTTGTCTTTTTCAGAATTTGTTGGCTAGCCTTTTCTGAACTTTTTATAAACAAAGATTGTAGCAATTTTGTCTGGTTTTGAGGAAAGCAGTAGAATTAGTTTGCTGACGTTAGAATGTGTTATAAATTCTTCATGAACTCTTTCCAACTGTTGCTTTAAGAATATATTATTGCTGAAATTCTTGTGATAGATCAGCTATTTCTAAAGGTACAGACTGGTGATACTTCTGCCCCAGCGCTGATAGTATAAATTGGATATTAGTCTGTATCCCTAGCATTTTGAAGAGTTTTTCTTTACTGCCGTGTGTTCTTCCTTAGGCCTGTGCTCCACTGTACCATTGGAGAACTGAAACAAAACAAGAGAGAGAGCCTGTAGGAACTTGTTACCTGCTTGCTGGATCTAAATCTGTGGAATATGCACCCTGCAGGTCAAGTAAGTGTAGACAACTTCTGTTGCTTTCGTGTTTGAAATTTCTCTTGTGTTATATCTTGTGTACATTTGAAGTGGGATGTTTTACAGGTATTTCCCCCTTCTATGTGCAGCTTCATAGAAATTAGAAGAAAATCTAAGATAGATCCAGATATCTGGATTCTCCTCCAGTTGTTGCTCAGGATGCAGACCTTGCTTCTCTACTATAGGTCAGGGGAAAATCTTAGATCCAAGTATCACTGGGATTGAGGATTTCAGTTTTTAAAGGACCAGTTCTGTAGTAATCACTTGAGCAATATTATGTAGCAAATGCTTATTCAAAGACCAGCTTTAGAATTTTCTGAAGCTTAATTGTTGTTATTCAAGTAACTTGAAGAGAAAGCTCATTTTAGAAGCCAAGGTTTTGCACAAGTAAGTTCTTATTCCCATGTATGCATGCATACGTAGCAATGCATTGTTTTAATTATATTCATTGTTGAACATCTGACTTTTTATTTTCCAGACGCTTTGCATCCCTGTTGTGTAGTTGAGTTGGTAGCTTTTTCAGACACTCATAACCTTTTTTAAAATATGGAACTCTAAAAGATAGATTTATTTTTTTTCTTATTTGCTGGAAGATCATTGGTGAACAGCAGGAATGAAAACCAGTGTGGTCCAACATCAAAAGAAGTTAAACAAGCATATATTAAACTAAATCATGCTAGTTAAGTGGTTACACTTCCAGATAATGGAGCCTCAACATTTCTGCTCTGGAGTTGTATATTCATAAGATTAACTCTGCCATAACAGTTCTTGCTGGGATCAGTCTTAGCATGTAGAGATGTTCAGCCAGGTATCCTTTTGTTGTTGTTGTTTTTTGTTTTTGTTTTAAGCCAATACTTGAAACAACTTACCATTGTGTACCTTTCAGACTTTCATTCCATACCAAAAGAAAAACTTATTCCCTATTTTCCAGATACCTTTTTTTCCTGAATAAAAATAGGAAATATTTTTCCTCAAAACTTTTGAAAATTAAATACAAAGGAATATGCAGTTGCAATTTACTTTGACTGTGTTAGGCTAGGACGTATGTTAATGTTGTATATGCGTCAGGCCAGCCCTAAAATTGTTAGAGCATTTGGTTGTGAATTGTTTGATAAAGCAAAAATATGGATTTAGGAGAAAAAAAATATTCCAAGGTTCAAGTTCAGGAGTCCAAGGCTGCTTAGGAAGATGCACTGGAAAGTATCCACAGAATCATCTGACCTAGTACTAAAAATATTTATTCTGTTCATTTTTCTCTCTCTTTTTTCTATCCATCCTGTTTGTAGCCACTATTGATGCTGATGGACAGGGATTTTGTCAAGGTGGATTTAGCATTGACTTTACAAAGGTATGTGATTTTTTTTCTCAACAATTCCTACAAGTCAGCAGACAGTTACAAGTTAACAACCACATACAAGCAAAGCCATGACAAAACTGAATGTGAACTACCATTCCTGGGGGAAAAGAACCATGACCAAACTCATTCTTTTAAATAAACAAAAGAATTTCAACCCGCTCAGATATTATGAACTGGTTTCTCCCTACGTGTTCACAGAAGCACACTTCCATTTCTTGTAGGAATCATATCCTGAACAAATAATCCACTATAAACCTTTGTTGCATCTAGTCCGCAAATGAAATAATCTGTAACAGTGAGGCTTTTGAGACCCTTATTTTGAAGGGATTGGTGCATAGCTAGTGTATTTCCTGAGGAAGAATAACTTATTGCTAAAAGGGAACTACTAAACAGTGTTCTTACGAATTTTGTTTCATTTTACTCATCAGGGAGCAGAAATAGATTTTTCAGGTTTTTTACTGTCTTAGCTTTTTGTACTTTTATGTTCTCCCTGCCTTCTGTAGATCTTTTATTGTTTCTCTTAAATTCACAATTACTTTTTAAATTCAAGCACGTTAAAACTGTGCACAAATCTGAGAGCTAACTAGTTTTTTATATTGTATAGTGAAATTGTTTAGCATAGTCTGGATATATTAAGACCACGCAAGTCCTATTTGTGTTGTGGAAATTTTTTGAGTTCTTCGCACCTTATAATGTCTTATTTTGTCATACCCCTTCACTGTTAGCCCTAGGACACTCTTGTTTTCCTCCAGAGGAAAGTGTGCAAAGTGCAGTGTAGGACTGTGTCTATTTTGCATACACCTCTCAGACTTACTGTGCAGACTCCAGTCCCAGTTAAAACCAGCCTTGGGCTCTAATCCAAAACTCCAGCTGAGTGGGCAAGCCTGAGGATAAAGTACCTCCAAATCTCTGACCTAGATTTTTTTAGTGGTGAATATAGGAGTTTTTAAGATTAAAACCTGAATAAGTGGCTTAATTATGCTACAAAGCTTATGGTCCGCTTCAGTACTTAACAAATTTCCAGCACTGGGATAGCTAATCTGGTTGAAGTTTCATAAAATGGTTTGTGGATTGCTGTTGTACCAAGGAATATGTACCGAGGGAAATTGCATTACAGTTTTTCTGAATTAAACTTTTCTAAAGATACGTTACGGAATGTGGCAGGGGCAGAAGATGAAATTAGGCTTGTGTACTAACCTAAAACCATGTTGTTGTTATTATCTTGTAGCATTCCTAACATTTCTCCTAATTGTATTTCTGTTGTCTTAGATATATGTTGGAGGAAGGGTCTATTGCAATATAAGCAGAATTCTGCCTAGAACTTTAAATGGGTGAAACAGAGAATCAAGTCACTGAAGGCATATTTTTTTTTTATCTTAGTATTTTTCAAGATGCATTTTCAATGAATCATTACTTAAAAAAGTAAAATGTATTGGGGTCAGTGAAGCTACACTGATACACATGCATGGGATTACTTCCCATAAACATTACTTCCTATAAGGCATGTTCTCTTGTCTTTGTGCTTCATGTGTGTTTTCTTTTTTCTTTTCCTTTCTCCCTGCTCCTCCAAGGGAGACAGGGTGCTGCTTGGAGGACCTGGAAGTTTTTACTGGCAAGGTGAGATACATCATTTAAGTCAGAGAAGTTGTCTATTTGATTTGAGTCTTTACCCTCTTGGTCATTTGTATCTGCACTCTTCCAACCACTGTCAAAGTCTTCCTCAGTAAGAAAACTAACAGAAATAATTCTTCCTCTTTCAAAGTATTTCTGAATAATCAAGGCAACCACAGATTAAAACTGAAGTAATAATTATATAGATGTGTCTTTTTAAAATAACTCTATGATAGTTTTAAAGGCATTTTCCAGAAATCTGAAATGTGTTTCCACCAGAAAAGAACGTGATAAGTTTCCATTAGGATATTTTGCTTGTTTCAAAGTCTACATGATTTGTAATTTTTGACACATGCATGAAGTGTGTATTTTCAGAGATGTGTACCCTCTGAAGAGAATTATCATTATTTATCTTTGACAGCAAAGATGTATTGCATTTGTTCATATTGATCTTTTTGTGCCATGATGCACATTTTGCCTCTAACTGCATGGTTACACAGAACAATACCTATATATTTTGCTAATGTGATTTTCAGTCAGTATTTGCAGGATCATTCCATGTTTTGCTATAGCTCTTTGTTCAAAAGATGGTGCTGCTACCATCAGGACATAGCTACCAAACTCTGCTGCCTGTTTTGGTTTTTTTTTAATGTTAATACTAAGTTTATAAAAGATTTTCTGTATTATGCCAGCCTACACTTAGAAACAGCAGCACAGGAAGCTTGTTTCCTGTGCTACATTTTAAATTCCGATCAAAATGGAATAATTGAAAGGTACTGTACTTAAGGTACAGTATGATATAGATTATGTTCCTGAATTTATTTTATTGCTTTTTGCCAAAAGTGACATCTCATCTGCTAAAACAACCTCATTCTCTCCTACCACCAAAACAAGATAAAAAAATCTTGCCTCTGAACAGAAGACAATAGTATACTTCTGAAAACTAGATTTTTTCATGCCAAATTTTTATTCCACATTCTGAGATGCTGGAGGATTATTTTCTCTATACTTCATACAGGCATGAGTATGTATGTGAAGTAAGTTCTCTTCTGAAAACTTTTTGTTATTCAAGATTTAATTTGAACTCAAAGAAAAGAACATGATGAAGTCACCACCTAGGTGCTGGTGAAGTGAGAACAGAAGGCGGTAATCCACTATGCTCATCTCATTAGCTTCTTGGCTGCTGTATTAAGCTCTCATGTTACGGTATTTAGACAAGGAGCAATGACTCAAGTCTGCACTACCATAAGCATATGCTTACTGTTACATAACTGGGCAGACCCATTTAAGGTCCTGGCTTACATGCAGCTTCTGTTTTCAGTGAAAACTCTTTGTGTGCTTCTGATTAAATCTGTGCATAAATTTTTGCTGCAGTTGGATAGATTTTCATTTATATCCTTTCTAGTGCTCCTGCTGTTGCCTATTTTCTGGTCAGTATCGGGGAAAAGTTGTTGCTTTAGAAGCAGGCGACCTGTAAATGGGTTCTGTTGCTTACTGAATGAATATGCACACATTTTATTTGTCATTTTAAGCTGTTTCTTCTCTTTAGGCCAACTTATTTCTGATCGAGTAACGGAGATTGTGGCTAAATATGACTCCAAAGTCTACAGTGCAAAGTATGATGACCAGTTAGCAACCAGACCTGCCAGTGCTGCTTTTGATGACAGCTACTTGGGTGCGTAGTTTGAAAATGAAGCAAACCTAGCTGTACTTGAAAAAATCCCTTGCAGTATTCATATTTAAATCTAAATCATACGACTATTAATTCAACACTTGAGAGATAACTAAAGAGCTATATACCTGAAAATGCAGTAATTTATGCATGATGGAAGCTTAGTTAGCTTGCCGTAGGCTTGATTCAAAAAGTACTTGATGACAAAAGAAATGGAAATATTGCCATGATTTTTTTGTGCTCTGTGACTTGGGCCGGATACGAGAATGGCGGAGGTATGATTTTTATGTGACAAGTTATTTTTTTATACCTATTTTTTAGAAAAGCAGCTGTTTCTAAATAATCTACCAAAACAAAATAAAATGTGAAAGAATCATGTTTTGGAAGAAAAATAATGGAGAGTCCTTTAAAGGAGTGGGAAGTTATCATTTAGCTCTATGTATGTCTAACTGGGTTCAGAAAAAACCAAGGACAGGCTAAGACAGATCCCAGGATGATAATTTTAAAAATTTCCATCTTCTGATCTCAAATTCATGGATGGTGGTGAATTACAGTCTACTCATGTAGCTGTTCATAGTCTAAGCTACTTAAAGGCAGTATTTATTCCATTATGTTTAAAGGTAAAGCATAGAGGCCTATGAAGAGTGTAAAGAGATGAAAGGTTTAGTAAGGTTTGTAAAATTATTTACTAATTTTGTCTGTTGATCAGGTTATTCGGTGACTGTTGGAGACTTCAATAGTGATGGCATAGAAGGTAAGACCTTTGCTTCAGTAAAAAAATCATGTTGTTAGGCTGGGCAGGTCTTTCAAATAAACGGTGTAGAACAACTGATGCAGTGTGCAGGAAAATGCATGGAGCACTAGCAATGAACTACTCTGTTCAAGCAAAGTCATTGCACTTTGTGACCTGATGTTATCTGGGTGTCTTGCTTTATCTTTCAGACTTCGTATCAGGAGTCCCAAGAGCAGCAAGGACTCTAGGCATGGTAAGCATTTGAAATTTGAAATTTTCAAATTTTAAACTTTACCAAAAAAACCCTCGAAAACAAGTGATGTGCTGAAATGTGTATTTCTTCATGTGCAGGTGTCTATTTATAATGGGAAAAACATGTCTTCCATGTACAACTTCACTGGAGAGCAGGTATGTAGCTTTATTGAGTATAGTGCATGACAGGGAGGCTATTCTTATGGAAAGTTGACACGTTGAGACAGTATTTAGGGTACTAGAGTATATATTTTTTTATGTTATTAGCTTATGTGCCAAATAAATAGTCTGTAAGAATCCTTAAAGTATGTGTTCTGTGAGTTCCCATTTTGTAGTACTACTTAAAAAAGCAATCTTATTTAAATGAAGGAAATGCTGCCTATTTTAAGAATTAGGAAAGACTGGATCATGAAATGAGGAATGGGGAAAGTAACTGATCAGTTTCTAACAGAGTAAAGAAGAGAAAGGAAAATAAAGATAAAAATTGTGATATATTTTATCATCTCACTAACAACTTTTCTATACAACTTTATATAAACTTGTTTGTGTTTATATCAGTACAACTCACCAGTTTGGTTTGAATTTTGTTTTCCAGATGGCTGCTTATTTTGGGTATTCAGTTGCTGCCACAGATATCAATGGGGACAAGTAAGTGCCCTCTTCTCTCAGCTGCTATACAGCTTGTTTTCGGGAAAAAAAGAAAAAAGCTTTTATTAAAGTCTCTCCTACAAAAAGCAGGAAGTCTTTCCTACTTTATTAAAGTCTTTTCCTAGATTTCTGTCTTCATTAATGGTTTAACATGTATTTGTGCAGCACACTTTCTTGCTAGCACTCAACTGAACATAAGCCAGCAGTGTGTGCTTGCAGTCCAGAAAGCCAATCATGTGCTGGGCTGCATCAAAAGAACTATGACCAGCAGGTCGAAGGAGGTGATCCTGCTCCTGTACTCTGCTCTTGTGAGAACCCACTTTTGAGTTCTGGTGTCCCCCTCAACATAAGAAGGACATGGAGCTATTGGAGCAAGTCCAATGGAGGCCACAAGGATGATAAGGGGGCTTAAACACCTCTTGTATGGAGAGACAGGCTGAAAAAGTTGGGGCTGTTCAGCTGGGAGAAGAGAAGCTGAATGGAGCAGCCTTCCAATATCTGAAGGGGGCCTGCAGGGATGCCTGAGAGGGAATCTTCTTCAGGGACTGTAGTGATAGGACAAGAGGTAATGGTTTTAAAATTAAACAGAGGAAGTTCAGGTTAGATAAGCTCTTTACTGTGAAGATGGTGAGACACTGGAACAGCTTGCCCAAAGAAGTGGTAAATGTTCCATCTCTGGCAGCGTTCAAGGCCAGGTTGCACACAGCCTTGGGTGACATGGCTTAGGGCAAGGTGTCCCTGCCTTTCAGGGGGCTTGGAACTAGTTGATCTTAAGGTCCTTCCCAACCCAAACCATTCTATGATTCTATAACATTTTTTAAAAAGTTGTAGATTTATTTTTGTATTTATTTACACAAATACATGTGTGCATTCACATGCTTTAGATGCATTAAATTCTAGTATGTTTGTGCTTACTTAATAAATATTTGCCTTCAGTTACAATTTAAAGATGGATAACTTTCATCTTACTGTTGACTTCAGTGCTGAGTTAGTCCTTCTAACGGATGCTGAAGAGAAGGAAGCTGAATTTTCATGCTATTACTGAAGAAACTTATCTTTTTTTTTGTTTCAGTTATACAGATTTGTTTATTGGAGCTCCTCTTTTTATGGATCGAAGTTCTGATGGGAAACTTCAAGAGGTCGGCCAAGTTTCCATCTGCCTTCAACGAGCCTCTGGAGGGTTTCACATCACAAAGCTGAATGGTTTTGAGATATTTGCAAGATTCAGCAGCTCTATTGCACCTCTGGGGGATCTAGATCAGGATGGCTTCAATGGTAGGACATCATTTATTGATCAGTATTTTCCATTCAAACATGAAATCTAGACAGCACACTGAACGTGGATTCTACATGCAAACATTAGGCATTATAACCATGACTGAATGTTGGACACTAAGGTCTAGACTCCTTTCGATGCTTGTATGCTACTCCCAAGTATGCTGACAGGAGTTACATGTATGCATCGAGCAGAGACTACACCATTTAAACTACAACATGGATTATTTTAGCTGTTATACTGATCAGTTTATTAAAGTACAGTAGGAACTTCGGTGAAATATCTGATTCTCCACTGTGACTTGTTAGGACATCTCCCGTATAATTTTCCTGTTTCCATTGCTTAAAGCTGATTTTCCTCTTCAGATGACTGAAAAGGTTTTGGTTCAGAAAGCTGGTTAAAAATTATCTGATAGAAGAGATTTTCCTGAGAAAAGTCTAGATTTTTTTTATATTTTTGGGTTGTTTTTTTTTTTTTTTTAGTCTGATGAAAATATCCCATAACAACTACAGCCAACTGTACCAAGAGCTGAGTGTCTAGAGTCAGTATGTGGATGGGAAGTTTTGAGTCTGATACAACTGAAGCTGTAGACTCTCAAACCCATTGCCAGTGCTTCCTGTTACTTTCATTTAGCAATGAAGAGCAATGAAACAGACAATCGTGGTTTGGGGATAGAAACTTCCAGGAATACTAGGGAGAACTTAGTTACACAAGTCATACTCCAGATTTGTTGCCTAAAGTGGTAGGAATTTGGGTTCTGCAAGAAAATGCTCATTTTTCGTTTTTCATTCTGCTTGCAAGCTAAGTATTTTCCGAAAGACCAAAATTTATAATATGCTAATATTTCAAATTCCCAGGCAGCTCAGATGATTTTTTTAAATGAAATCATGCATTCATTGTATTACAGAATAGGTTGGGTTAGACCTTTAGTTGCTAAAATTATACAGTTAGTGTGAAGAAGCAATATCACTGCAACTGTTTACAGAAGGCATTGGGAAGGTTACAGCTGATAGCCAGAAATGTAGTCACTTAATGAGATTATCCAAAAAATGTTTTGATTCCATCATACTTCAATCTGAAATACATTGTAGGTGAGAAAATCATAGCAAAATTTGTCTCTTTTAATTACTTTGCTATTATTTAGCCTATTTTTTAAAATCTTGTTTTTTCCTGCTCTATTTTGGGAGTGTTAATTAAAATGCTTTCCATCACAGTATGGTGCAAGATAAGAATTTTTACTGTTTTCATAAAGTTTGTAAAGATGAGTCAAAAATACAAAATGGGAAACTTTTGAGTCCGTGTTCTTTTCATGAAATTGTTTCAAATTTACAGAAAAAGTAACGTGTAATGTAATTATTCTGTATATTGTTTCATGTTTGGTCTTTGAACCAACTGTGGAAACGTTTAATTTAGATCTTATGTACACTTGTAAAGCTGTCTTTACAGATAGTCCAATTAGCATTTTGTTTATTACTCTTTATTAGTTATTGATAATGAGTACTCCCAAATTTATTAAGCTTTAACAGATAGCACAATTACACTAACTGAAAGTTGTCCATAAAATGCATTGCCAAGACATGTTCAGGATAGACTGGAATTTGGTATTTTCCGTTGTTATAGGCTGTTTTAAATTTTGAGAATTATTAAAATATCACACCCTGTGGAGGAACACGAGGGTGTTAATGAAATGGGCTGATAGTCTCTCTTAGTTTTGTGATTTGGTGCCAGCAATTCTGGGTGTTTAATATTCCCCAAAACATCTCAAATCCGTATGATTTGGCTCTAAGTCAGTTACTGAAGTGTAGAAGTGTTTGTAGAACTATTCCTTGCCCTTCTGCTCTTCTTCCCCAGGTCTGTGATATATGATCTTGTTAAACATTTATTTCCTCCCTACTGACACACACTGAAACTGTAATATCAAAAATTAAGAAATTATTGAAGTAAGCACAAATATGGACTCTCTGGAGATGTTGGTGATTGTTCTTTTGGTCTGCAGATATTGCAGTTGCTGCACCATATGGCGGAGAGGACAAGAGAGGACTTGTCTATATCTACAATGGAAGAGCAAACGGTTTGAATGCAGTCCCATCTCAAATTCTTGAAGGGCAGTGGGCCGCTCGCACTATGCCGCCCAGTTTTGGGTACTCACTGAAAGGAGCTACAGATGTGGACAAAAATGGATACCCAGGTCCTTTGCTCTAAATGTCACTTTAGAATAACTTCATAGAGGCCCACCTCTCACTGGCAGCATATTTGAAAAACTGAATTGTAATGTGTAATATTTCTCCCTTATTCCTAGATTTGATTGTTGGAGCCTTTGGTGTTGACACAGCTGTTTTGTATAGGTAAGTATCACTTTATGCTTTTACATTACATGCAAGCAAAGTTCAACAGCACGCTTGAGTTACAAAAGAAAGCATCATCAAGGGGAGTCTGTAATTGTGCAACTCCACATTCCAAACTGCTGAAGGTCAAAAAAGGTTATACTGCTGTTTTCACTGAGTGAATCTACAGTCTATCTAGTATTTATCTTTCTCAATAGTTAAGAGATAATATAAATAGGATGTCTTCAAGGCTTTCCAAGTGACAGTTTTCTAGATTCTGACACATTTAGGGTGCTGCTAACTGTTAAACTGCAGTCCTGATATTACCATCCATACTTGGTCATTTTGGGAAAATAATTTGTCTGTGCTAGAAAGGAATAGAACTTCCTTTTAACACAATTGCCCGTGTTCTGCCTCTGATAGTAATGAAAGGACAGAACAACTTCCTGCTTTTCTCTAATCTACTCAATGATTATTTATTATTCTTGCGGTTTCACTAAATACTGTCTTAAGTATGCATGTGTATATTTCACAATTTGAGGGGGAGGGTATTGTCTAACATGGTGTTGAATGCTGTTCAAGAAGGTGTTTTCTTTACAGGGCTAGACCAGTTATTAGAGTAAATGCTGCCCTGGAAGTTAATCCAACCATTCTAAACCCAGAGAACAAAGCCTGTTCACTGTCAGATGTAAAGGTTTCTTGGTAAGCAGGATATCTTTGTTTTCCTTTGTGGGGAGGAATGTTTTTGGTGTTTATTTTTGTAAGCTTTCAATTTTGAAAGGATTCAGGAAGTCTAGTTAGCTAATTAAAAAGGGCAATCAAACATAGATATTTCTGAAAGAACAGACAATAAATACAAAATAAGAACTTGGGCAGCAGTGGGAGGTCCAACATTCTCCTCAATGGATGCTAGATTGACTCCCAAATTACTTCCCACCTGTGGAGACTGCCAGTTGTCTGTGTTGAGTAGAATAAGATCTTCCCAAAATAGTAAAGGATTGCTCAGCTTTTGTAGTGTTTTTACCCATTAACTTTTTAGATGAGCTCATGGAAAACACATTTGGGAAATGCTGTGCTCTGTAAACTGGTTTCGGGTCTTGTTCCTGTGCTGTATCCAAACCCACTTTTCCTTTCTAGTGCTAACTTCGTTTTTAACTTAGTATTCCAGTTCCTTCTAGTTTTCAAAAAAATAGATGAGCTACATTTGATTTCAGGAATAAACACTCTGCTTCACATGCTGTTCCTGCTTGTGTTAAGATTCCAAAGCTTTGCATTGCTTGCATTGCTGTCTACTTATTAATAGGTTACAGTGTCTTCCCCACTAGTAGAAGATAGCTTTTGGGAGTGAACTAGAGTCTCAAAAGAGAATACCTTTGAACTGAGAAAAATAGTAAAGAATTTTGGAATAAAATGAGATAAAAAGTGTGTGAACTTAATATTTTCTTTTCCTCCAAACCAGCTTCAAAGTAAAGTTCTGCTTAAAAGCGGATGGCAAAGGAAAGCTCCCTAATTCACTTAGTAAGTTCTGCTAATTTAAAAACTTTTAAAGTCTTTTTATATATTGTTTGCAGACATGAGCACTGGTCACTGTTCTTCATTATTGTTGCCTGCTCTTTACAGCACCATACTGCCAGTCTGGTAACCATATACATCTATATATATCTTCAGCATGTCTTTTGCTGAAATTGTGTTGAAGTCAGTGGGATTTGAGTGTACCTGAGACTTGGTGGAACTAGTCTTGGAAAATCCTTTGTATTACAGAATTGAGATCAACTCTTGTTGAGGGGGGTTTTAGAAAAGAATATTCAAGCAAGTACATTGTTAGGCCTGAAAAATATGGACAAGCAACAAGGGACTTCTCATAGTTCTGTTGAAATCATGATCTTATGATTGATACCATTAATTTTTTTCATCAGATTTTCTGGGTCAGACTCAGGAAAAGATTGTTTTAAACAGGTTTTTAAGTTACCACTAAGAGATTTTGTAGTGTGGCAGACAGCCTGCTACAGTCAGGTTTCGTCTACTGATTCTAAAATAATTTCCTTATTTTCTGTATGGCATGTGTAGAGGTGGTATGATCTGGGAAGATTCATATAAATGGCTGTTACATATTTTAAATTTCATTATCTATATCAAATATTCAAAGTAAGTAGATTAGCAATACAGTCACATGCTGTAATGTGTTACATGCAAGATTGCTTTAAATTTTTTTTTTTGGGGGGAAAATTTAACTTGTTCATGCAGTTCTATAGCAACTATAAATGTATCACTGCTCTTCACAGAATCATAGAATAGTTAGGGTTGTAAAGGACCTTAAGATCATCTAATTCTAACCCCCCCTGCCATGGGCAGGGATGCCTCACCCTAGACCATGTAGGCTCTGCCCAACCTGGCCTTGAATGTTTCTTGTATGTTTGCAGTGTTTAAGGAAAAAGCAGAGACTAGTTTAGGGCAACAATGCCTGTTGGTTACTACATTGAGAACTAATGTAGAAACAGATCCTTATATCAAAGGAAGAGGAAGTTTTAAAAGTTCCAAATACTAGTTTTTCATTGTAGCTGAAATCAGCATTCAGCTCCATTTCTGATGGGAATCTGTAGTGTTTTTAATTGAATGAAATATCCCTAACCTAACCGCTTTGGATTGGACAGATTTCCAAGTGGAGCTGCTGTTGGATAAACTTAAGCAGAAAGGAGCTATAAGGAGAGCTCTCTTTCTCCACAGTAAACAGCCTAGCCACTCTAAGAACATGACTATTACCAAGGGGGGAAAAATGAATTGTGAAGAACTTGATGCCTTTTTGAGGGTAAGTAGCCACTTATGTTTTAGGCAAGTAATTTTTTGTGCATTGTCTATTACAGATTCCTTGTGCTAGGTGTTTAAAAAAAGTAGAAAAAAGAAGTGCTAGAGACACTTCATGCCCCACACAGACCTAAAATTACTAAAACTATATGTCTGTCCTGGGTTATCACTTCTGTCTGAGTACGAACAATAGGTATTATTGTGAATAAGGTGCTGGTCACTAAATGGATTGGAAATTCAATTCTGAGCATTGTTATGGACTTCCTGGACAAGTCATCTAGGCACAAAATTATAGTTACGATTTCCAAGGAATGTGGAAGTCAGCAAGCAGAGGTTGTGTTTTCACTTTGGAGGTGAAAGTAAAGAAAAATATGGATCTTCAACTAAAAGGTAAAGATCAGCAGGTGACAGAGGGGACACAGAAGGTTGAAACAGGAAGCTTGCTTTTTCTCAGTCTGTCTGTTTTAGTTCCCATGAACGTGGACAGATGCTAACACAATTAAAAAGTGTAACCCAGTAGAGGAAACACTGGCTGAAATAGCAAAGACATCTGAAAATGTAGCTATGTACACGCAGCTCAGATTTATCTCTGAGTGCTTATAAATCAAACAAACAATACTTATTTCTGTCTTAAAAAAAAAACCCAAACCAAAAAACAAAACAAATCCCCAAACCTAATGAAAATACTAGTAATCATTAAGGATTCACAGAGGATAGGTAATACCTTTCTTTGACTGGCCTTGTGAGTGGGGTATATATGGAAATACACATCCGAGATCATTAGTAAAGTTTTCACACTTTTCCACCTGACATTCTCATAAAGAAAGTAATGACACATGACCTCTAAGAAATTGCATTAAATTGAAAGCAGAACCATTTGAATACTATTATCAATAGGTTTCTGCCCATAGAAGATAGCTTCTGAAGTAAGATCCTGCAATGAGCTCTGAGTCAGTTATTTTCATTCTTCTCATTTTTGAAAATAATGAAGCAGAGTTTACAGTGATAAAAATCTGTGACATACATAAAGCAAAGAGATGGTTTGTAAGATCTCTGAAAGGCAGGATCCATATCTGATAGACAGAATGATTTGAAATGAATATGAAAGTCAGCAACTCCAAGTGCAAGGTAATAATTTAGGATGGAAAAAATCACACTTCCAATGGTGCATATCTGTGAGGGATCTTAAAATCATAGTGAATTTTGTCTGGCAGGGAAAAGTGAGATTGTATAGCCCTTTAGGCTCCTCACTGTTACAGTTCTATGACTTAATACTTCTGTATGTTCCAGGTTTGCATTTGTAAAACAGGCATGTTACTGCCAAAACTGTCCATCTTCAGAGTTGGCACTGCATATTTTCCAGCAAGAGGTTTTCCAGTGTGAAAACAGCTCGGAAGTTTTAGTGTTGTTTTGGCTTCCTCATTCCTATTACAACATGAACAATAAATAAAAATACTGCTCAGTATTGTTCTTGGGATGACTATTTGTTGCCTATAGGGACTTCTGAAGGATATTTTTTATTGCTGTTTTCTTCACATGTTCTAATTGTAATTCAAATTTTGGTTTCCTCAGGATGAATCTGAATTTAGAGACAAACTAACTCCCATTACTATCTTTATGGAATATCGTCTGGATTACAGAACAGCTGCAGACGCAACAGGGTTGCAGCCTATCCTCAACCAATTCACTCCTGCTAACATGAGCAGACAGGTATAACTCTTACACAGTCTGTGATGACAGAACCCAGAACGTATTTTCAGCTTTCAATACCCAGGTTCATCTTAGAACTTCTGAAAAATTACGATACCAAAATATATATCTAGATTTTAGTCTTTGAATTATGGAAACATTGATGGTTATTGTATGTTTGTCTGTTTGTCTTCCTTCTCTCTGTGTCAGGTTTCTTTTTTTTTTGAGACGGGACTTCCTTTTCATGCATATAATGAACAGTTTTCTGGAGAAGAGCAGAATAGTATTTGTCAGTCTTGAAGGACTGAAGTATTTCATCCATTGCTCCTACTATGCTGCTTTATGTATACTTATCACTATAATTCTCCTACAGTAATAAGCATAGTTTTTCTATTTCTGCCCATTATACAGATTTTTGCACTTGTTTGTAAAGAGGATAGTGGAGATGCAACTCAAATGAACAGATTATTCAGAGGAAACACAATTAATGTCTGTAAATATCAGTCTTACAGTTACAGTGTGTCAGGATGAGGCACAGTACCCCCGTATATAAAAACTCATTTGCTCTCTTCTGAGGCTGAGTTGAAGATATCTTGTAACCAGCTATTTAGAAAATTTTTATTTGGTGGTGAAACAGCATTATTGGAAATGTTTGTTAGAACAGATGCAGGAATTCTTACAACAATATTCATCTGATTTTTGCATAGGCACATATTCTGCTGGATTGTGGTGATGATAATGTCTGCAAACCAAATCTGAAGGTTTCAGTAGAAAGGTAAATACATGAGAAAAATACTACAGGGAAAAATAACTTCCCTACTTCAGTTCTAAACTTCAAGAGCCTGTAATATTTTTGTTAAAATGATGTATTGAAATAAGTAGACCTCCTCAGTGTATACAATCTAAACTCATGTTTATTTGTTTTAAAGAAAACACATTTTCTGCTTTATAACCTAATGTTTTTAGCATGTAATACAGGGAGAGCACATACTCCCACCCTATCCCCCATTATAAGTACACGGGATTTATTTGTATGTTTGCTAAGCATGGCAAGCACAAATCAGTGTGAGCTGCAATTGTGCCACTGTTCTGTCATTTAATACTAGACAGACACATGAAGATGTGAACAGGTGTGATTTTATCCAGCAAGGGGTAGAGTAGAGCTGTGTTGTCACGTCTATGAAAAAAATTGTTGGTATTGGGAGTATCTTTTATTAAACCTGGAAAAAGAAACAAGTTTCAACTCATTTCTTTCTTAAGTCTGGGATTTTTTGTGCTTTTTATGCCCAAAAGCCATTCTTAAGTGTATTAACTCTACTCAATAACGTTATCTGTTGGGATTTTCCACGCCCTTAGTGCACAGCTATAGCGTATGTGCATGTATGTAGCTAGTACAGTTCACAAATATACTAATTCATGCAAATGCTTCAGAAACATTTTATATCAGTGCAGATACTGTTAGGTTTCCTTGTAGTTGGTGAAATTAAAACACATTGGGCAGATATTCTTTTTGTGTTTGGAGCAAATGTATTACAGAGGTCTTGGGTGTATTCTGTTGTTGAGCCTTCCAGCAAAACATTATGAATTTTCTACCTCTGCTAAGTAGGCATGTAATTCAAAATGTACACAGTGATTTAGCTGTTCATAATTGTTTGTTCCTTGTTAAAAAAGGTGTTGGTGGTTTTGTGGTTTACTGTAAACTTTGTACAAAAGATTTCTAAAAACCAGCATGCAATATTTGCTCCATTTTTGTGATTATAGAGTTTTTTTAAACATAGTGTAGAGCTCTCCTGATACTCCTGAAGCATAGGTACTGCCTCTAGATTTCTCTAATGTCTTGTGCAATTTCAGAATGTCTCTTGTTTCTCTAAGTTCAACCAGTTCAATACTGTTGAAAACCTGAATGCAGAGCTCATTTATGCATTTGTTGTTTCGTAGTGATCAGAAGCAGATCTATATCGGTGATGACAATCCCTTGACATTAATTGTCAGTGCTCAGAATCTAGGAGAAGGAGCCTATGAAGCAGAGCTCTTTGTCGTCGTTCCACCCCAAGCAGATTTCATAGGCGTTGTTCGTAACAACGAGGTAAAATTCCAACTGTCTTTCTTCTTTGAGTAGTCAGATTTCAGGTGCTGCTATGGAAGTTTGTGGGAGAGGGCCTGTCAGTGGTGGGTTTTATACTTTGATCCTAAAGTAAAGCACTGAAAAAATGGTTAGGCTCTTCCAAGCCTCAAGGCTGTATAACACCTGGTTGGATGGTTCCAATTTAAGAGCTTACTGCTGACAACAAAGGATATTTATCTGTGTGTTGGAGCTTGACCTACCAAGTTTATCTGCTTCAACACTTTGTTTGAACAGTACCCTTAATTAAATTTGGATTTAGCATCTTGTGCTAGGTGAAGAGCTGGGCACCTGTGAGACAAAAAGTGATATTGGGCATTACTATTCTGTTCACCTAAGTATATAGAAAGTCTTGGTTGTCAGTCATTCTGACTACACAGAGTATTAAAATATGTTTCCTGATTTTCCCTTGTATTAGAAAATGTCTTTATAACTTCTCTTTCTCTGAATACATGTGGGTATAGTCCAAAGTTTGGTTTAGCCCATTATAGATATACAGAAGTAATATATTTTCATATTTTCTTCATTATTGTTTTTATTTGGTTTAATCTGTGATGAATCAATATCACGTCACAGAATCTTAAGGGGAAAACTGGTTTTGCCCTATGTCAAAGGATTCCAACTTTGATATGCAACCACATCCTTCATACATGTTAGATCATGCCTTGCTTTGATTCTCCAGTTTGCCTCTTCTATTCTAAGTGCTTCATGATGTGGCTTTGTTCAAAATCTGATAGCTCCTCTACGACATCTTTTTGAGTAAGCTAGTAAGAATTCATGTTATTTTGCATTTGAGTCTTTATTTTCTTATGGAGAGTTTGCATGATTGCCAAAGTTTCTTCATATGGGTTTTAAAGAATCATATGGAGAAATGCTTTAGGTCACAAAAATCACCAGTGATACCCAATGTAGGAGTATTGAATTTTTCTTTTTATAACCTTGGAAAGAGCATCTGTCTTGTATCAAAAATATCTGTCTCCATGGAGACTTTCCTACTTCGCTTTTATTTAATTTTAGTGCTTGACTGTGTTAGGACTGAGAAATTATATTCAAACTAACACAGCATATCTAGAACTTCTTCCCAGACCTTTCATCCAGGTCTCCAGATGTAAAGAATGCCATTCCTTAATACTTTTTTCTGCTTTACTGCAGGCTTTAGCAAGACTGTCTTGTGCATTTAAAACAGAGAATCAAACTCGCATGGTAGTTTGTGACCTGGGAAATCCCATGAAAGCAGGAACTAAGGTAAGGTTTGGTGCAAGAGGTGTCTGGTAGCTCAAGCAGTACAGTCAGCATTTTTCTTAATCACCGTCTGGGCAGGATTTTTACTCACAGGAATTTAAGATTAAATGTAGCTGACATTTTGCTACTCATATGTTTGGTTAGTTCAGTGGTAATCTGTTTTAGCTTTTCGGCTAAATTAAAGGCTGAAAGGAGTGTTCATGAGTCATATCATAACTCAAAAGGAGTCGTTCATTAAACAGTGGAATTAATGAATGCTGGTGCCTCTTTAGTTTGTCTTTAGATTTATTTCTGGTGCCTCTTCAGTTTGTCTTTACATTTCTTGGCTATGTATTTTTAGCCTTTTTTTTAGTGTAAACCTAATAATGCTTCTCTCTTCTGCCTTGTTTTGTGGTTTGAGAGAGAATTTTGTCTAGTTGAGACCTCTGCACTTCCACCAAGTGAAGCTGGAATTTGAAGAATTAAATAACTATTAGTGGGACCTAGCAGATATTAAGATGATATGATGCAATAATTCTTGTTTTACGAGGAAATAATGTGAAAATCAGTCATGATTATAAACAGTTTGAAGGCGCTTTTCTTTCAAGAAACATTTCTTAAAGATGAATAAATGTTATTTGCAAAGTCTTCCAAAGTACATCAAGCTGAACTGTACAGATGCTGAAGTAACTATCATCACTGACATAGAACAAACGTTGGGAACTGAATTTCAAATCATTACTGTGCCCTGTTCTTTAGGCTACAGTGCTTTTTGCAACACATAGGGAGGCTCAGTTATGTGTAGAAATGGCTGAAGTAAGGGGGGTGAGCATGATGTAAACATTACATTTCTGTTTTGTAGTAGTGATGCACTGGCTGAAATATAGAGAGGACTATATATATAATGTGTATATATA
>WYDI02019237.1:0-29286 GCA_009867235.2 Psittacus erithacus | reverse complement strand
GTGGTAGCAGCAGTGATTTGTGTTATACTTTAGTTACTGGACTGTTCTTATCTCAGCCCGTGGGAGTTACATTCTTTTG
This sequence comes from Psittacus erithacus, assembly GCA_009867235.2. Lineage (NCBI taxonomy): Eukaryota > Metazoa > Chordata > Aves > Psittaciformes > Psittacidae > Psittacus > Psittacus erithacus. Next base: position 29,207 of record WYDI02019237.1, on the reverse strand, counting down.
ATTCTCCTCCCCATCCCTCTGGGAGTGGGGTGGGGGGTGGGGGGAAGAACAGGTTGTGGAGGGGGAATAAGCAGGCTACATGCTTTTCTAATTTATGACTAAGCTTAAACCACAACAATGAGCCGGCTATGCTGGCCAGGAACTTGCTTTAGTTCAAACCCTGCCAAAGTTATTGACACACTTCTCCCTATTCTCCAGTGGCAAGTGGCATTTCTAGAGATATATCTTGTCATACGAATGAGACCAGTAAATCCTGGAACCTCTTAATTCAGACATTGAAAACAAAGAAAACATTTTTTTTTAAGTATGCAATCTTACATTTAGAGCTCATATAGGAGCAACAGGAGACAGAATTAAAGAACATTTTCAACTTAACAGCTTATTTTTAATAGCCAGAAACCTCCTAGCACCTAATAAATTTAGTCCAGCTAGGATTTTAATGTGACAAAAGACAGAATCACAGAACGGTTGAGGCTGGAAGGCATCACTGGGGGTCATCTAGTCCAACCTCCCTGCTCAGGCAGGGTCACCTACAGCACATTGCTCAGGATTGCATCCAGACATCTCTTGAGTATCTGCAGGGAAGGAGACTCCACTGTCTCTTTGAGCAACTTACTCCAATGCTCAGACACCCTCTCAAGGAACAAAGTTATCGAAAAGGGATTCAGAGTGCATGTCTGTTTAAATGAACTTTGAGAAATTTAGCTTTTCCACTGAGAAACTGACCTCAACTGACCTGAAAGGAAGGAACCACTCCTCTACTACCATTACAATGCCTGCTGCTGAGCTGTGGTGGTCAGAAAGGCAGTATCTTAATTTTCCACCTAGGAACATTCAGTTACCTGAATACAATCAGAACATGCTGTTTCTTCCTTTCATCTCTTTAACCCTTATCTTAAGGGTTTAATCTAGAAGGTCAACATCAGATACAATCTACAAAATCTACAAACTACAATCTGCAAAACTTCCACTATCAGTGGGATTGGAACCTGGGACCAAGAAAAGAAACAGAAAATGACCTTGAAAAAAATCAATAGCAATGGAATTCAAAGCATTACAATCTGAAGGATTTTAAGAGGAGGTCTTGGATGGTAAGCTTTCACTTAGCCTGAAATAAATGTCTAGCTTTAAGTGATAATGAAAGCCATGACAATGCAAATAAGTAACAGATCAATGTGCTGTTAAATCTGAGTATAGTTCTACAGTAGTACCAATTCATTTCAATGGAATGTAGAAATCTTAAAGCAACTACAAACTCTTGAATGTCAATATCACTAGTGATTTTTCCTTTAACAAAAACGACTGCTAATTTTCTAGTTCAGTTTGTCAGATCTGTCACATCCTGGTGCTCCATTTGTTTGAATGACTTTTAATTGCTTTAACAATAGCTAAAGCAGTTCGTTTCCTTAAAGAAGTACTATAGCTCCTGCAAGATGGCAGCTACCCACTTGAAAACATTACCTTCTACCATACAGAACAGGGTTAGATTACATTTTTTCCTATGTATGATATACATGTAGCTTTGCTTCCCCGCTTTGCTTCTACAAGACAAAAAGATCTGTCCCTCTGAAGAATAAAAATAAAACAAGCATGCACTGTCTCAGCTGAGTTTACATTTATTAACAATGGCAATGCTGTCCGTACTTTATACTGGCAATTTGTACTAGTATTTTATACTGGTAATTTCTGTACAAAGCACAACAGAAAAGAAAAAAAGACACTAAAAATTACTCATTTTACTTCATCCATTACCACCCAGTGGGACAGTGCCGGCTACAGCGCCAAAATGATTTTCTGTTGCTCTAGCTGAATGCTGTCTGTAGCAAGAACACAGTCCTTCCAAAACAACTGCCTAGCAGTAGTACCTCTGGCCACTGTCTAGATGTTATAACAAGTGACAATATAATAATGGGAGTTGACTTAAGAAATCATTAGCCTACTCACCTTTGAAATCAGGGACAATGGGCATAAGTAAAATGTACTCCTTATTTCAAATATAATGTGGACCTACTTAAGTATCAATTTAGGTTAGGTTAGCAAAAAAAATAAATTTCTAAATATTCCTTAATTCCTTTATATGCTTCAAAAAGCTATTTCAGACATCCCGTGTGTACTTGGACATACAAACATTTTAATTAATAGGTTTCTATTTGCTAATAAACCAGGATACACCTTTTGTAGAAGTCAATTAACATGCAAATGCAGAGTTCTCTCCTTATTCAGAAGGTCATTTTTACTCTGTGTAGTTCAAAAGAATAATGAAGTCCCAGTACATCAGTGTGAAAACTAAAGAAAACAGGAATTCAGAATCTGTAGCAACCTAATTTTGCTGCAGGATGAAGTGCAAGATGATGCACTCCCTGACTCAGCTGAACTCTTCTGAATTCACATTATCTTAGAAGCAGCTGAAAACCTCTGCAACAAGAAGTTTCAAAACTACTTTAGAGGAACTGTATCATTTTGGATAGTAACTTTTTTCAAATTAATGCCTAATAAAAGTACTGCTTGTACTTGCATTCACTTGTAATTGTCCTTTTACATTATTTCCAAGATCACATTTTATAAATTGATATGAATCATAGACTGGTTTGGGTTGGAAGGGACCCTAAAGATCATCTAGTTCCAACTCCCCTGTCATGGGCACGGACATCTTCCTCTAGACTAGGCTTGAAGCCTCATCCAACCTGGCCTTGAACACTTCCAGGGATGGAGCATCCACAATTTCTAAGAGCAACCTGTTCCTGTGCCTCACCTCCCTCACAGCAAAGAAATTTTTCCTAATATCTAATCTAAATCTTCTCTCTTTCAGCTTAAAGTCATTGCCCCTTGTCCTATTCCCACATGCCCTTGTAAGAAGTCCTTCTCCAGCTTTCTTGTAGCCCCTCCCTTTAGGCACTGGATGCTGCTCTAAGGTCTCTCCAGAGCCTTCTCCTCTCCAGGTTGAACAATCCCAACTCTCAGCCTGTCTTCAGAGCAGAGGTGCTGCAGCCCTCTGAACCTGCTTGTGGCTCTCCTCTGGACTTGCTCCAGCAGGTCCATATCCTTCTTATGTTGGGGTCCCCAGAGCTGAATGCAGTATGTGTAAGCTTTTGATGAACAAACAATTTTACACACCTCTTTCGTGTCAAATACCTACCCCTTCATTCCGAGTTTATCAACATGAAAAAAGCAATAAGAGCAGGTGCAAAGAGAATGTCCTTAACTTATCAAAAGGCCAAACTATTTTCTAATTTTCATCCTCTAAATTTAAGGCAAACCTTTGTATTAACCAATGTGGCATTCCTATTACTGACCTGTACTTTCAAGAGAGAATTCAGGCCTCTTGTGTATACTTGCTCTGAATACTTGCCGCTATGACATTAAAATTGACAGAAGGGTACTGGGCTCCTGTCATATTTATTTAAAATCCTAATACAGAAGTTGTCCATGGAGACATACCCTAGGCACCCTGATGACAGCAATGCTATTGCTGCAACATAGTGGCCAGCTGCAAACTGAAATTTCATTTAATTTCTGTCCATCAGAGGGATCTATTCTCACTACTTCCAGTTGCAAAGAAAGAAATTTACACAAATCTTACAGCAGCAATTCTCATTCATAACTGTAACAGATCAAGAGAAGTAAAGAAGGGAGCCCTAAGCAAGAAAAGCAAGCTCTGTTCCGAAGCTCTGCTGTGAAGAATAGTAACATTTCCTGATGCAACAGGGAGAGAATAATAGCATAATCCATAGTTCAGAAAACACATGCTGCAAACGCACTACTTGGTTTATGAACGGAATAAGAACAGAAGGGCCGATTCTTTCCAAGGACAGATAGTTCAAGTATGTTGTGAGTAGTGGGCAGAAGTTCAGTAGGACAGTAAACTATCGAGACAAAGGCAAGGAAGAGACGGGGAAAGGGGAGGAAAAAACAAAACAGGAAGGAAAAAAGGGGATCCTCTTTTTAAACAGTACTGCTGAATAAGTATCAGGATAGATTTCATAAAACACAGTGGAAGCTTCTGCAGGAGGCCTAGGTGACGGGGCAGACAGATCCAGGAACATACTTCCTGTTACAAGAACCAAGTATCTTGTTTTGTTGACAACAGTAATACTAGAGGAAGCACATGGAAAGACAATGCAAAAATGCCATTGATTTGCCCATGAAATCTTTGATGAGATACCACAGGGCATCAGTAATGGGCATGTTGCCATGGGCTTATCACCTCCTTCAGACAAAGAGCTCAGCTATGACCCTGTCAAGCATACAATGGGAGACAACACACAAATATTCTCTCCCCTCCTTTTCTGTGTGCATGGGCTAACTACAGTAACGTCTGCAATTCCCTTGACACATTTTATTGATTTCACATGGAGAAATGATCAAGTGTTTTGTAGCCTACGCAGAGACAAGGAGCATGCTCTCTCTTGAAAGACAGCACCAAAGACAAATTTGCAACTCCTACGAAAAGCACTATTAAGCTACCGGTAGTAATGAGCCAACATGCATCTACGTATGAGTTCTGGTACCTCTGCTATTTCCAGAACCCTAGTTTCCATACAGACCACCAGAGATCCTCGGTTTTTTATGACTCAAAAGGTTATGACTTGAGCACTTGAAATAGGAAGACCACAGCTGTCCACAGCAGAAGAGAAACACATGGGAAATCACCTACACTCCGTGTCTGCTCTATGCTAGCACGGAACAACCATTATGAAAAATTATATACAGAAATGATATGCCTAGGATTGTGCCAAAGGGGGAGCTATGATCCTCCATGGAAGTAACAGAAGTCATGTTGATTTTAGTCTGCATTCACTTTGCAGAGCTTCAGGTAACAGCAGGGTGTTAACATAGAATAGAAACACTACATAAAACATGAGCTAAACCAATTTACTATTAAGAAAGTCCACTCTGAAGTCATTCTCATCTGCCTTTCTCTAGGTCTCACAGAATGGCAAGCAGCCTCTCATAACTTTCTCACCAACCATCAGAAAGTCTCATTTTGATTTCACTAAGCATCATCTCAGTGCAACTCGGCATATGAAGCAATTTGCTCAGCTCTTCCTGTTTCTTTTAGGTGTGGTAATCTTGAGGAAGAAATTAATTAAAAACTTAAAACAGGCTGACAGGTGTGACTATTCAGTGGTTGTTTTTTAATGGAAATGTACATTTAGAACTTCAGGAAGGCTTGTAATTATTTCATGTAGGTCAGGTTTTGGATCAGATTGAAATATTAATACAGCAATGTGTTAATACAGCAATGTAATTTGGTGGTGTTTATGTCCTTGGAAAAATCAAAGGCAAGCTTATTCATTATCAGCTATTGTGCACATAAGGCATCAGTTTCAAAAGCAGTTTGCAACTTAAGGTCTGGGTATTGTCATTAATATACCCTACCACAATTTCCAAAGGGGCTAGGCATTCACAGTTCCACTTGATTTAAACAAGGGCACTATACCTCTGAAACTGACTGAAGGGTATCAAGTATGGTACTTGACCTTGAGAAACCACTTCTGAATTCTCAGTAGAATGTGTAACCCAGCCTGCACAAACTGTCAAAGCAGCATGACAAAAGGGAAACATCTGATACAATCCTTGGGGAAAACGCAAAATTAATTTGAGCATGAATACAGAGATTAAACAGGACAGAGAAAATGAGCTGGCTGTCCACCTTACACACAATCTTAGATTTTAGTCTATACAGTCTAGCTTTCATTAGCTGACTGATATTTTCTATAAACAATTTGGTTGCAATAAGGAAATACAACATTGTGCAAAATGTGGACTTGACAGCCTGAAAGATCATAGTCCTTTTAAGTACGAAACAGGCAATGCAATCAGAGGCCAGCTCAAACACCGCTGATAATGTGACCTTGCCCCTGTACCTGCGCTTCATTATCTTCCCTATTGTTTTATGCAACTGCTGCTTAGGCTTTATTAGCAGTGCCCACAAGCAGACGCCAGACCACTGAGAACACTCCTATAGCAACAGCGATGCATTGGTTCAGAGCCCAGGGCAGGCTACCTCCGGAGGTTCAAATGCACATGGCAGTTTCGCTCCGAAGATCACTAGCTTTTTCCTTTGTGGAGCATGTCCCTGCACATATGTATTTTCTGCACACAAAATGTACTCAATCTGATACGGCCTGTCTGTTGATCAGAACCCAGATCAGGCAATCTGGACCTGTAAAGTTGTACAGATAAGCAAGAAGTGGTTCCCTGCTATTCCATCAACTCAATTTGTAACAACTGGGGATGCCCGCATAAGGCAACACCCTGAAAAGGCTAGACTGGATCATCCAGTCTTTAGCATGCGCTGCCTGAGTGACTCCTCTCAGACAGTGGCACAAAGGACATGCTTCCTCCAAGATCACTCTTACTAAAGGTCCGTCACTAACTTTAAATTGTTTTAAAACTGCTGTCTTGGATTATATCACTCCTCTAAGTCTCTTAAGTAATGCTTGGAGTATTGGAAACACTTATTCCTAACCTATTCCCTGAACATACTATTTACAGAGTTCATAAAACAAAACTGTCTTCAAAGATTCTGCTTATTTTTGAGAACTAGCAGAACCAAATCTAAAAGACAAACAACACTGACAGAACTAATAAAACAAATTACAGAACTGTAATTACAGAGCAGTCCACAACAGAACCACAGAATAGCTGATGTTGGCAGGGGCCCCTGGTGATCATTTGGCCCCAGCCAGTTTTCAATCGACTTTGCTGTCTGCTCATCCAGCCCATATTTTATCATGTCCTCCTTACAAAGATCTCATGTCAGATAGCACTGAAAGCATGTTGAAGTCTAGGTAGGCAATATCTTAGGCTCTCCCCTCATTTACCAAGCTGGTATTTTCATTACAGAAGTTTATCAAGTTTGTCAAGCATGACTTCCCTTTGGTGAATTCATGCTGACTACTCCTATTGCCCTCTTGTCCCTCTAGTGCCTCAAAATGTTTTCCAGGATTAGCTGCTTTCTCACCTTCCCAGGGGCTGAAGTAAAGCTGACCAATCTGTAGCTTCCTGGCTCGTCCAGACTGCTTTTCTTGAAGTGCTTATAAACACTGAATTTCCTGCTTTCCTTTGTTGAAAGAATTACAATTCTTACGCTAAGAGCTTCAAAGAAAACAAAAAAGCTACTGTAAGGGTAGGACTGAAAGATTCTAATTTTGACATTTTCTCCTTCAAAATACTGTATTTTCATTTAGCTTTTAACTTACTTGAATCTTGAAAGTGTCAAATATATTTCTATATAGAACAATCAAACCTTAAGTGGAGACATACACATCAGATTATGCAGCGATTACTCTGCAATAAATACCAAAGATAATGACATTACTATTAACTCACAAAGTCATCATGATATCCACATTCGCTTTCTTATGGTTCAGAATTAATTATGTACATGTACCTTTCTGTACGAAAAGCAGCAGAATACTGAATTTCAGCAGTATTACATCTGCCCCGCTTACGAAGATTTTGATACAAACAAGATCTTAAAATTTATAATAGTTTTTACATGGTGCTATTTGCACAAAATTTTATTTCCTCCTTCCTTGCATTTATAAACTCAACTTCTGTGTAAAACAATTCAGCCATTCTAATTTTCTCATCTAACAGATCAGAGACTTCTGGGGTACAGAAAAAAATTCAGGAATTATTGTATGAAGACATATTTGAAGTAAGTGGTACATGTAACACTAACAGTACTGTATCTCTGATTTAAGGTCTAGATAAACCTTGAGCTCCTGAAACTATCTGGGCAAAATCCACATCAGATTCCTGGAAGGTAAACAAATTGGGAAGCATGGGCCTCTATAGTCAATGCCGTTCATGCCCACAGAAACCATGTGGATAAGGGACGTTAAAAACTTAACATAAGACTGGTGACCTTTTGATGCAGCAGCATCTCAGTCAAGTCCCATGAAAATTAACTTGTAAACTGTTTTTTTGGTTTTTCCTTCATTAGCATTTTCACCCTAAAATAAATGGTACAAAGTTGCCCAAAGTTTGGTTGCTGTTTAATCCCATTGCATGGGAGACCAGACTCATGACAGATGAAGCAAAGTCTCTGTCAGAGTTATCACAGTAAATTACAAATATAAAGACTTTAAAAATCCATTTCTGAGAGCGAAGAATAGGGAACCACTGGTAAAACTGACGCTACAAAAATATTACAAAACTGCAATACATACACATAGGTAAACAAGATACCTTAAGATCAGCACACTGATTAGCTAAGGGTTGTTTTCTGGGATCAACTGGTTCCTGGAATTCATCAGCTAAGGGAAGATGAATGCAAATAAGATAAAGACCTTGAAGACGTGTACAACAGAAGTCAGGGGGTGGAACTCACATGACATTAGATACTTGACCACCTCTAGCTATACAGAGATCAGGGCACGTTACCTCTTGACTTTTTAAAAATTCATCCTGATACTTTTGAAGTATTAATGCATGAATGACAGCAGAATCAAGACAGTTCCCACCAGGACTTAACTTCCTCCACAGAAATGAGGTTGCCTACCCTCTGCAGGTAGAAGAAATCTCTATCACAGAAAGTGCTGATCCCCTGGAAAACAGTGATGTAGCCCAGCTGTTTGAATACCTAGCTTCGAGAGAAGGTAAGATGTTCTGCCATACTGAAAGCGGAAGCAACTTTAAGAAGCAATAGAGTTGCCACATCTTATAGGAGAGTCACAACTGCCACCTCTTTGTCAAGAACATTCCCTCTGGCATTAAGTGTGGCAAAAGAATATGAGGTTTTGAGGTAACAGCATTGTCCTCATGATGCCCTGAGGACACAGGCAAGGCAAGATGTGTAGGCATCTCCATGTATGAAACATAAGCCTGAATATCTCAGATATATAAAAGTCCACAAGATCAAAAGCTCATCTAAATTTCCAGCTATATTAGGAGGTCTAATGAGATATACCATCTGCATTTATGCTTGCATGTATCTGCTACGCACATCTAAGGCAGAACAAATACAGTTCACCCTGTACAAGATTCCCAAAGCTTCATGGGCTAAATGGACTGTCCTGCGATTTCATCAAACAGCAGTATCCCCAAAACCACCACATAACACCAGATCTAGTTCATCATTGCTGCTTCTATGTATCGTCCCTACTACATACTGTTACACCGGGAAATCCCAGGCGATGGGAGTGCAGAAAATAGGAGCTTCACAGAACAGGCAGGAACCAAATGAAGATAAAAAAAGGCAAAAGACTGGGATCTGTGAAAGACAGGTAAAGACCCCTGAAGCTAAAGAGGAGACAAACCCTACCAGCCTGTCTACATCTTTTTTGTATAGTGGGGACCAAAACTGAACGCAGTATTCCAGGTGTGGCCTGACAAGGGCTGAGTAGAATGGGATAATGACTTCTTTACCTCTTCTGGTGATTCCCCCATTGACATAATGCAGCATCCTGTTAGCTTGCTTTGTTGCAGCAGCACACTATTCATTCATACTGAGCATGTTGTCCACCAGGACCTCTAGGTCCCTTTCCACAGAGCTGCTTCCCAGCTGGGCTGGTCCCAGCCTGTGCTGCACTCTTGTATTGCTTTTACCAATGTAAGGTTATATAGAAGATCCCCTTGCTGTAACAGCTGGAAAGGGTTTCGCAAATAAGTTGAGAAGTGCTCAACAGAGAAAACATCTAGGGCTAAGGGAGTGCAATGACTTCCCAGAGAATGTGCCAAAGCCGTACTTAGAAAATCACATAACCAAACTTCTACAATTATACTTTTTGGGTTTTTTGGGGTTTTTTTATATAGTGTTCAACTTGAGATCCTCAATTGTAAGAAAGAATGCCAACACAAAGGAAACAGGATCTATGGTTGGAAGATACAAAAAGCTACATGCAGGCTAAGTATTCTAACATGTCTGGATCTTAGGGTCAAGCTGGCCAGCCAATTAATTGTACTTTCTGCACTTTAACATTAAACTCAGCTTCCTCATACCTTAAGAATGTTTTATAAATAAACTGATGCTAGGAGCACCTCTTACAAGCACCATGAAAAAGCCCATGAGGAAATTATTCAGAGGCTGCTGTGAAAAGAGATTTTTAAAGTGCAATAAATAGGAACTAGAGCCACTGGAGATTCAGTGGGGATTATAAAAGGTGGAGCAACTAGCTGTTTAATGGCATAAATTCTGTGAAATAAAGCAGGTTCTGAAGAAAGCTTGGGAAAGCTGATCCTGCAACTAAAGTTTGTCAGTGAATATATACATGGGAGCAGATTTAACCCTGTTTTCTTAGGTTTTGGGTGGTCTTTTCTGTGTTATTTGTTTTTGCTTGAAGTCTTACTGCTACTTCAAGACAACTTTTGGCACATACAAAGCTTCTGATTGATATCATTTAACCATGATGGTCTAACAATTAAAAGAAATTAAGTCTGAAACAATTCTTATTAAATTCACAGACATGTCTGAAAGAATGGACATTATATCATTCAGTGATGTTATTCAGGCTATCCAAAATCTTTCTTGCAGCAGAATAAGCAAGATAGCTTTTTTTTTTTCTGAATAGCAATAATGCAGGTTACACATCGCTATTAGATACGAAGCCTAGATGGGATGAAATCTTCTGCAACTCTGCTTTTAAAAAGCAAGGTAGGAAAACAAACTTCATACAGCATCATACTGACCATCACACTGATGAAGATTTGTAGGTTGTTATATTCACTGGGAAAATTAGTGAGTAAGACAGAAAGGTAAGTGATAGTGGCAATAAGCTGTTATCCTCAGCACGGCATGAGGTAAGGACATTCTGTTAGTATCTTGTATCTAGTTCCTGGCCATAAAGGAGCAGCAGCATTAGAAGCAAATACACTTTTCTGCACTCCCTTCTGTTTCTCAAGTTCATTTTCTTCCACCGTTCCAGTTCACACTTTGATTTAGATCTCCTCATTCCTCTCCCCGTTTCTACCTAGCTCCTTATTAACTTCAGCAGGCCTCTCACTCAGTTTTCTGCCCTATTTAGGGCAGTTCAGGTCTCTTCTCTCTTACACACTTAGACAACTCCACCTTCCAATTACCTTTTCAGACAATTACAGTCTTTGCTTTCAAAAGCCCCCTCCTACTCCCTGAACCTCCCTTCTTTGTCCTAGAAAGATATTCATCCCCTCAGGATCTTTAATTCTTTCCCTTATTATCTAGCTGTAATAAATTACTGCTTGGAGACGTTAGTCGCTGGATATTTCTACATTTGGGATCTTCTGCCAATTTACTTCTTGTTGCAGGATCAAAACGAAACTTCAGGAAGTGGAACATTTTCCTGCTGCCGCTAACCAGTACCACTGCAGAGCTGACAGCAGGTTGCAAAGAGAGAAAGAAAAAAACTATTCTTCAGGAAAGAAGCAAATGCCAACGTATATATAAGTGTCAGCTTAACTCAGAAGTTTTGCTAAAGATCTTCCTGGTACTGTTGTGCAGTGTTGGCTGCTGTCACAAGGCAAGAGCTGATAAACATTATGTCACTTCCTCAGAAAATCTAAACAACTGCTGGAACAAAGCAAGGATAAGAAACCGGTGGCAGCAGTGAAGACAGCTGCTTGCAATGACAGCACTTAATCCAGATTGGTGCCTGAAGTCTTACCTTTCCTAAGAAACCACTGCCTTTTCCATTTCAAAGCCAGTCTCACAGCCGTGTTTGGCAAGCTGCTTTAAATTTTGGGGAGAACTGACTGTATTCTGTGACTGACTAAAAGGTAATGCCTAATTACACTAGTTTGAAGTGATAACAATAAAACTTTGATGATTCATACAATTGGTTCCAAGTTTATCTCTGCCAGTTGCCAAGCAGTTCTTTTCAGTCTTTGCTTTGATCAGAGAAAGTGACCTTGCTGTCCTTTTAATACCAACTGTAAAATAAGCTTGCAATTAGTTCTTTAAAGTTCAAGTGATGCTAATGAAATCTCTTATGACCAAAAATGCAAATTAATGCTTTAGTTCTACATCTTGATAGTTTAGGGAATTTGGATTTTTCTCTGTCCCAGATACACTAGAGAAGAAAATATTAACAGGTCCAAAGACATTGGGATAAACATACTAGCATGTCACCAAAACTAGCAATATTTTTATGCCTATGTTAATTAGCAAAGATTATGAAACAAGTTTTTTTTAAGCATCTGATGAAAAGAGCACGAAAACTTGCATTATTTCTACATAAGAAAAATTTATAGGCAGCTGTTCCTAAAAACATGCATGTTTCAGCTCTTCCTTTCTCATTAAGTCAAACAACAGTGAGATAACAGAGCTAAAAACAATTTTGGTACCAGTGTTATTTATTGCGTTTCCCAGCACATCAAGCTGTCAGACTAACAATTAGTTTCCTTTCGGATTAAACTTGACAGGCAGTCCCTTGGTGAAAGAACATGTGTTGACTTAACTAAAACACATACCTCTTCTCTTTCAAAATACCTCCTCCATCAAGCATGCAGCTTTTGCGATACCCTCTTCCTGCTACGTGGTACTGCTCTTCTTGTCATTCCACAAATTCTTACTGTGGACACAGCAAGGCTCTAACTTACCCTCATGTGGTACACAAAATGAAGGTTTTTCTCCCCTTCTTAAAGAAGCAGACATGAAATCTGGACTTAGGTGCTCCTGTCATTCACCAGCATAGCTGCTAATAATGTGTAGTAACAGAATGGGAGAGAGAACTTCTACATTAGCCTGTTAAATGAGGATGACAACACTCTCTGAGAAACATGAATAAGCATAGTACCCTCTATACTTCATTGCTTATCCTCAGGTTCTTCATTTATTCATGTCCCTACCCTTTTGCAACCGAGGTCTACAAAGTGGCTCCAGGATCAAGGAACAATAACCAAAGTAACACAGTGAGGACACTTGGTATTCAGCTACCAGAAATCAAGCTGCCTTCCCATGTTCAAGTCAAAAGAAACACTCAAAGAAATGCCAACAAAACTAGCCTTGAAGATTTGGTATTTTTAATTCACTACCAGTCAGTGCTCCCCCTCATATACAGGCTCATCTTATCCCAGGAAGAGGTGTCGGACACACAACACAGCAAACTATACAAAATCTGATTATAAGGATATTTCTTTCTGCTTTATCATGTTTTTTTGAGGAAGATGGTTTATACATAAATGAGACTATAAACATTGCTATTTTAAGTCTTTCTTTTTCAGCCATTCAAGGCTGTTGCTTGCAATAATGTCAATTTTCTAGGTCAAACGCACTTCAGGCAAACATTTTTGGGTTTTGTTTATGGGTTTTTTTTGCTTGGACTTTAAAAAACATGGTTATAATCCATCCAATAATCTGAAATTTCACCCCACAAAATAGAAAACAATGTAAATACTACCTGTAGACATAGAACCACAGAATGACTTAGGTTAGAAGGGCCCTTTAAAGACCAACCAGCCCACCCCTATCTGTCATGGGCAGAGAGGGATATCTTAAAAGTTGGTTTGATCGGGTTGCTCAAAGATCTGTCCAGCCTGATTTTGAACACCACCAGGGATGGGGCATCCACAACTTCTCTGAGCAACCTGTTCCAGTGTCTCGCTACCCTCATTGTAAAACAATTCTTCCTTGTATCTAATCTAAATCTCCCCTCTTTCAGTGCTAGAGGTACCCTAGTAGACAGCAATGGCTTGATTTTTGCTTTTTTAAACTACTCTTTCATGTCATATTACCACTGGTGCATTTGTGTCCAGCCTTGTCTCTCATCCCAACTCAATGACCTCTCTTCCCAGAAGGTCTCTAGCCCTGGCTCACTCCCTTGCCTGCTTTGATGACAGCATCCACCCTGGTGACCACCCATTCCTGCTGGGGTGCTGTGGGGCTAAGCATCTTCTCTAGCAACTGCTCCTGCCACTTCTTTGAATCAGAAAATGGTTAGAGTTGGAAAGGTCCTTAAGATCGTCTATTTCCAAACCCCCTGCCATGACTAAACTGTGTCACCCAAGGCTCTGTCCTACCTGATCTTCAACACTGTTAGGGATGGAACATTCACAACATCCTTGGGTAACCCATTCCAGTGCCTCACCACCCTCACAGTGAAGGTTATTCCTTATAAATTTAAACTTCCCCTGGTTTAAGTTTAAACCCCTTGTCCTGTCGCTACAGTCCCTGATGAGGAGTCCCTCTCCAGCACCCTTATAGGCCCCCTTCAGATACTGAAAGGCTGCTATGAGGTCTCCACGCAGCCTTCTCTTCTCCAGGCTGAACATCTGCAGTATTTTTCACATGAAGAGTGTATGGCAAGCATAAAGGCACCATTAGTATTTTTTGACTAAAGAGCTTGGATTCCCTGCAAAGGCTTTTATTTCTGTAGCTGATTCCCAGTTTATGGCCAGATCAAAAGATCTCTTGCTTTTGATAATGCACTATCTTAAGAGGCTTTGATTTAAGAGGACAATCAAAGTAATCTTCCCCACTGAAAACCTACCAAGTGTTACGTAAAAAAAGAGTGAATTCCCACATGCATTAACAAAAATAAGCCCCACTACTCTGTCAGGTTTACCTTTATGTTGCAATAATAGCCAGCAGTTTTGCCTCTCCCTCCCCTAGCCATCACCTTCTAGAGTGGTTAAGACTGGGGAGATTAGAAAAAAATAAAATAATGGAGGTTCTCACTTAATCATGCACCCCTTTTGGGGAGAGAGCTCTGAATCAGGATGGCACGAGGATGAAGCGAGCAGAGGGGTCCTCCCTGAAATCAGACCTATTCAGCAGCTTGAGGTCAGGCTTGCACTTTGAGCAGTGGTTGTGATCTTGTTCCCAGAATGCAGTACTACTGCGAGGGCACGTGACAGATGTCAGTTCTGATCGTTTCAAGATTGTTTGCAATTACCAGCTTACAAGGACTATGAAGGAAGCCAATGTTTACGCTGCCAATAATACTTCCACCAAATGTGAATTATTCCAGGACACTGTCTCTAAAACAACATCACTTCCAAATTATTTCAAGATGCCTAGCAGCAGATGGACTGCAGACTTACATCCTAAATGAAAATTATCACACCTTGACTGAAGCAGGTAGGGGGTGACGAGAAGCTCATTACCAAGTATGAAAAGTCATGAACATCAAGTACTACACACTGAATTAAAGCAACACCACTCTGCATAAAGATTTTTCAGGCTATTTCCCATAAAGCTGCATTTCATCTCTTCCAACAGTTTACTTTAGGGAACTGAAAGTAAGGGATGGATGTGCAGAACCAAATTAAACTTTTACATCAAAACCATCCATGTCTTGGCATCTATACATAGATTGAGTAGTCTCACTAGACTCTGCTAGTTAGACTAACATGTGGCACTTAAATTTTTCAGCTATGTTTACCGGTTGTCTTCTCAATTTTCAACTGGGAAAATGAAGGCATTTCTCTGCCAGGTTTGTGTTAAAATTCTTTTTTTCAGATAAGTCTTACATTTCCTTCTTTTTTCATATTTTGAAAGCTAAACACGTTTTTAGGCATTTCCCCTTCCCCCCCTCCTTTTAGTCAAACTGATCTTGGCAGATCATGAATCATCAACTAACACTGCAACTCTTATCTCCATCTTAAGAAACAGGAAATCAAAATAAAAAAATGTATAAATCAAGGCTCTTCTCTCTTTCTTTTCATTCTTTTCCTGTATCTGCTAGAAAAGCTCACTCTGTATTCATGTCCATGACTACAGCCTGAAGAAACTAGGATAGAATTAATCATAACCAATTTATGCCACATATTAAAGATAATGGTTAGAAATCTAAGCAAAGCCTAGGAGAGTTAAGGTGCTAACTCATACACTGCTATGCCAAAACTAAACTCCTGGAAGCATTCCTTGGCATCAAATCTTAAAAAGAAGCCAAACAACCCCCTCCAAACATATATGCATGTCCCAAATTCTCCTTCCCCCTGGGCTAATACTCAGTATCTAACCAGGAGAGATTTCCTGAGGTACTGTAAACAGTATCAGGGTTATGTCTGAGCAATTGGATTTACATTTTCTTCAACCCTTTTTGCCTAGGGAATCTTGCAAGATTAAAGATATTATTAATATCATGTACAACAGAAATAAATCCAGAGGATAACACTGCTCATGAGTTGTTTTCTGCACTTGCTACAGAGCCTACAGATACGCTACGGACTAAAGAGGCATACGATACAGAGACCAGATCCTCATCTAAGGCTACAGAGACAGGCCTGTTGACATCAGCTGAGAGTCTAGCCTACTTACGCTACTTAAAATACAGTTAAGAAAAAGCAGCGATTTGCTAGAATAATTTAGGATTCAGTTTTCAAATGCCTTCCTAGAAAGTGCTCTGATGGAGGTTTCCAACTTTCCAGGCCCCTAAAAATCAACTACAAATGTTCTGCGAATTACTGCAGCAGTACTACTGGATTGCCTCCATAATCTACTAATGTCACCATGGTCATCAAGAAGCCAAATTCCCAAGTACTCCTCTTACTCACTTTCAATGAATAAATCTTTCATGAGATAACTGTTTCCTCCCAGCAGACATATGTCTCTACTGAAATGGCAATTGCTGTTAACATTAAGTCAGTCTACAATTAGCCATACAGTGTCAGACCACATACTCACTTTGCTGACTCTCAGCAGGCAGTAGTGAACAGTGCTGTGGGAGAGTAGATGAGGACAAATCATGCAGAAGAGTGCTCCTGAGAGTGCTCTGCAGAAACCTGCTGCTTTGGAACCTCTCAAGCCAGAGGCCACATCCTTGTATTTAGTAGCTTTCAACAAAAACTATTTTCCATGAATTTTCTAGTGGCGTTTGTAATCCAACACTACTTCTCGCAGAGTTTAGTGCTGTCTTTCTGGAGTTCGTCATTGGTAGGGTATTTAACAAAGCAAAACAGCTCTGTATCACCTGCAAACTTGAAGATTTTACTGTTTACTTCCTTAAGGTCACTAGCAACAATCAATACTTTCACTGTTTACATATATGAAGTCATATGTCTACCACTTCTGTAAATACAGATTTTCTTTATTCATTCAAATCCTAACGCATGAATATTTGCCCAGAAGCTTGCCCCAACACTGCCTCCTGTACTGAAAGGTGAAATGGGCTGTGGAATCTCATAGCAGTAAACACTCACTGAAATTCTGGCAGACTAAACAAACTGCGAAGACTCAACAACTCAAATATTAGCAAGTATCATTATAAAGGCTGTTAAATTCTGAGATGACTTCTGATAGAATTTTTTCTGCTAGGTTTTCTGTACAGACACTTTGCCTTATTTGATAATCTTTATCCTGTAGTAACATAATTAAGTTCAAATAAAAACAAATGAATACAGAAGCTATTTACTTGCCAAGGTTTTTCTCTTAAATACATTCAAAGAAAAAAACTTAGAAAATATTAACAGGCAAACAGTTAATTTGCTTCAGCAATGTGAATGCTCAATTAGATTCAGCTTATGAATCTATTACTTAATTCTTTTGTTTGCATATTTTTCCACCTATGCCACCTAGTAAATGTAACAGTGTCAGAAAACTTGAGTTCAGGATTTTCTGGAGAAAAAAAAAAGAGTGGGTTCTCAATGTAAAGTTACTGTAAAGTTACCCCAAAACAGAGATTATATATGTTGATGGAACTGTTACCAAAATCTGTACAAATGTCCATAGGAAGAAAAACCTTTCAGTCTATTTGGGATGTGCGGGATTCAAAAAAAATGCAAAAAAGCTTCTCATTAAATAAACCAAGCTACCATGGGATATGGCAGAAGACACTCGTGAGGATCAGAAACTAGAAATAAAGCACAGGGATAAATCAAATATAATGATGGAGGTTAACAGTGGAATCCTCTAGGAATCTCAAAAAGAGATCTAAATAGCGAGATGACAATATATGCTAATGCTAGTGAATTATTCAGCTTAGGAAAAAAAAACCCTGAACGCATATGGTTACAAGCGATCTCAGAGGAAGGATGGAACAATAAAGTGAAAGATGATACCTCGATGAGTGCAGAATATACACACTGGGAAAACCAATCCTAACTGTACATACATAATGATGGGCTCTAGAACAGTTATTACACTCAGAACTAAATGTTGGAATCACCATGAAAAGATTTTTTAAATCAGCAGCTTAATACCCTAAAGGCAGCTAAAAAGCCAACTGGAAAATAAAAACAATTAAGAGAAGGAAAAAAAGGAGAAAAATAGAACTATGCCAGTGTGTAAGTCTGCAGTGTACTTTTACCCTCCACACTGCAATTCAAGTTATCCCACCACAAAGAAACCAAACAATGAGAGAAAAAGAGAACTCCAGGAAAAATACACAGTAGAGAGAAGAAGCTAAAACAAACACAGTTATTCACTATTTCTTAGTAAGTAAGACTTGAGGGCATGGGAAAAAGTTCCCAGGCAAGCAAAAAGCAAACACTTTCTGCAGCACAGGCTACCCAAACTGTGGTGCTACCACCAACAGAAATATGATTATCAAAGTGAGAGATGTATGTATGACCAAAAGAGGACAAGAGAAATAGGAACTAGGTCCAATAGCTAATATGATTAGCAAATTTCTAAGGAGTAATTTGGATTGCTAGATGCTTGGAGAGTTCATTAGGCTTCTTCTACACTGGCCCTTCTTGTAAACTGTTCTGAAGTACCATCTGTCAGGGAGTGCTGCACAGGCAGGTAAGGACAGACAAGAGCTTTGTGCTGGCCCTGCATAGCCATTCGTATTCTTTAAAACAGAAGAGGAAGCAAGAGATTATAATGAGGTTATAACTCCCACTTTCCTTCATTGTATTAATAGTTCTTTATTGTTTTAGAAGGCATGGCAACAGGCAGAGAGAAGTATGATCTGTACAGCATCTTAAAAAGCCAGTAGCTAATAAATGTATGTAAATTTTAAGAAAATGCTGTAGAGGAAGACAAAATCAGGTGCATTAACTGCAAGCAGTTATCTTCCCTTTCCTCCTCCTATTGGCACAAGAAAACTGTGTACATTAACTTGGCAAATATCGTCTTCCCAGTGAAAAGTATTAAAACCTGAAAGAATTATCAAAGAAATAATAAAGAATATCTTCTAGCCTACTTGGTATGCACAGATTTCCAAAAAATGCCAAGAAGACTCCTCATTAAAATGAGTTATCATAGGATACAGCAGGAGACACTCTTGAGGATCAGAAACTACTTTAAAACATTTATGACTATCACATATCTATTTCTGTTAGAAATACACAGCTCCTAAAAACTTCTCTCCTCCCTCTCCCCAAGTCTAACATGGAAAATCTAAAAGAGCCAAGTCTTGATCATCAGCATCGGGTACGTTGTTAGTCAGCTCTGCAGAGAAGGCGGAACACATACACAGAGGTCTCTCAACATAAGAACTCTTTCAGAAAAAGAAGGTTGATTTTAGGAAGACACACCAGGAAGAGGACAACTGGCAATCATCAATACAGAAATAATTTCACGGGTAAGACACAGCACATAGTAAGGACATGAAGGCTGGCAAACAAGGTGGCATAAAGGGAGATCCTCCAAAGGGCAGCAGCAGAAATAAATAATACATCATCAGCAGGACTGCAAATTTTCTGCAACTGTGCTTGCTTATAAGATATGAAGGAAAATGTATTAATTTCAAAGCCACCTAGAGGTCATCAAAACCATCCCAATATGGGGAAGGAATCAGAACAGCCAGTGCCATCAGACGGAACACCTATGTTTGGAGAAAACAGGAGAACACACAGCTCTGTTCCATAGAAGCTTTTGAGGTTCTGTCATTTTTTCCCCACTGTGAACTGAAGCAAGAATAAAATCTTTCAAATGCACCAGCAGAAACAGAATTATGTAATGCCTGAAATCTGGAAATTAATTCTACAGCAGTTTTCAAAGCAATAAATAAGAACGCAAAATTCCATTTAGCCAAAAGCCTTCTACATAGCCCTACGTGGAAGAGTTTGTGATAATGTTATTAGTGTCACTGTTGATATAAAACTACATACACATGGCTACATACGCTTTTCCTCTAGATTCACAAGTTAGCATCATCCTAGAAATAAATGAAGAATCACACAAGTGTAAAAACACCCAGTTCAGCTTACTGTAATTTCATTCCAACACCTCCAATACAAAAGCAACATTTTAACAAACAAGCCAAATAGGACTGCATATTAACTGGTCTGTTAGTTAACGAGTGCCCCACAAAGTCAAAAGTCTAAACTACTGCATGCAAATAAGTTGGTTATTAGCAACAATAACACGGCGCATATTAGCAAATATGCTAATATGTTGGATGCAAAAATGAAATATTAAAAATAATATGCAATGGCAGCTTTCGTAAGTAATGCAAAGTACTCTTCTTCATCCTAACAACTACAAAACAGTAAACACAGTTTCTAAATACTAATGTTCTAAATACTAATACGAGGTTACAGTTTCAGGAGAGCGACTTGTCAGCACTGGAGGACAATCAAGCTTGTTCTCAGAGTTTAATGTATACGAGGATGCATACACTCAGTAATGAAATCATGCTTACTGAATTATTTTTGAAGACTTTCAGTAGTTCCAAACACTCTCAAAAGGAACACTATAACCTAAGCTGTTCTAGCAAAAAACAGCCTTGCCCTTCTAATACCTGGGGCTCTGCATTTTGTTTTTTTTTTTTTTTAATCAAGAAGAGTGCTTTAGAGTATGCTTTGGGAAGCAATGACAAACATTCAGTATTGCAGAGTACAAAAAAAAAAAAACCCCAGCATCTGCCTTTAATACAGCGCCCTGTATTTGTCATTTTCCCCAGAGTGAAATTTATAATTTGAGAAGACAGGGAGTCCAGTCATACCCTCGGTACATTGTCATCTGCAAGCTTAATGCTACTTGCCACCCCAGGCAGAATCCCAAGGCAAGCAACAGGAACTCAGTCTGAATGCATGACTCAAGACTTGGGAAAGGCAGGGTGCCCCTGCTGCAAAAGACACTGGTGAAACCAAACACACCAGGACTCTCAGACGGTCTCATTCAGTACTGCAGTATGGGGTGCTAGACGAAGCATTCCATGGATCTCTCCATAATAAAAGCTAGCTAAGTATTTAATTATGGATATAACAAGCTGGGGAGAAAAAAAAAAAAAGAAAAAGAAAGGAAAAAAGTTACAATTCAAGATCATTAGGGAATCATTTTGGTTATACCCCGCAGCAACAAAGCCAGCTCCTCCTTGAACACAGCAAGAGCCCCATGATCACCATGTTATATATATTTTAAGGAATGAATCCCAGAGAAACTGAAACTCATCAGAACTAAGATTTGTGTGAATGTTGCCAAAATATTTTTTATTAATTACCATTTAACAAATGCCTGTGACCAAGATGCAATCACTGAAATGTCACAATAAAATCAAAAGGCAGCAAGCCTACTGCAGCAAATGCTTTCTCATCAAGCAATGTGCTGCAATGAACAGCTCTATCAACTGCTATAGCAGACTAAATAAAACTAGGATGCTAATATAACAAATGTTTTCAGTGTTGTCTTTAGTTATCTCCCATATATGTCCTGACTCTAGTACCACTGTCCTGGGAGCAGCTGAATGAAATTCCCTCCTATTTGGTCTAGTGACAGTTAACAAATGATAATTCTAAGTTTATTTTAATATTAACACTTCAAAGTTCAGTGTCGGATGCAGCTAAGGCAGAAGAAACTTAAGGGAGAGGAAGGTGCTACTTAAGAGACTAGATTCGCCTCCTTAGCGCACATGGTGTCAATCTCACACACCTCCTACTCATTTTCAGCTCATGGTGACTTTACTTCAAACATAGGCTTTTGACTCTAAATAAACAAGTAGCATCTGGTCCCCTGGCAGCTTTTTCTAGCAGAAATTCATACCTTTAGCTTTAGAAATGCTCTCAGTGCTGCTTAACAAGTAATAAGAGGTTTGGTCTTAGATGGCATAATGAAAAGAATTTAACTGTACTTTGGGGTCTGGAAACTTTTTTACTTCATAATGACAGTCGGGGCTGTTCAGGCTGGAGAAGAGAAGGCTGTGTGAAGACCTCATAGCAGCCTTCCAGTATCTGACGGGGGCATACAAGGATTCCAGAGAGGGACCCTTCTTCAGGGACTGTAGTGATAAGACAAAGGTATGGGTTCAAACTTAAACAGGGGAAGTTCAGGTTAGATATAAGGAAGACGTTCTTTACCGTAAGCGTGGTGAGGCACTGGAATGCCCAAGGAAGCTGTGAATGCTCCATCCCTGGTGGTGCTCAAGACCAGGTTGGACAGAGCCTTGGATGACATGGTTTAGTGTGAGGTGTCACTGCCCATGGCAAGGGGGTTGGAACTAGACGATCTTAAGGTCCTTTCCAACTCTAACCATTCTGTGATTCTATGCCCATGTAACACCTGTTTCAACACTGTGCCTTCAAACTGGCATGGTGACCTCCATCCCATGCATTCCAATACTTCAGAAAGATTCCAAGAGAAAAGCACAAAGCAAAATGCCACTACTCAAGCTACTAGCCTAAGATACTTTATTCTCCCACACAGACATTGAAAACCACTCACAAGATACTACTTCCCATCCATTTTCCTCTCACATATGACTAAGCTTTTCTCACTTTCCTCACCACACAGAATACAAATTATAGACTTTTATTCTTTTAAAATCTTTTTTTTTTTACACCAGCTTGGCTGACAATTCAACTCAGCTTTCCAGCTAATTTCCTAAGACAGCATATGTTTCTTTGGGACTAAACTCGGCTCTCACTGAGCTGCATGGTATATCTTCTACTCACTTGGAGGGAAGGAAATATCAGATCTTTTTAAGTTCTTTCACACATGCACACAGTACTTCAGGAATATGAAAAGAGCTATCCATATAATGTCATAACTAGCACTTACACTGATGGATTTATCAACTTACTGCATCAAGAAATACTGGAAGCATGAAATAGTCTCTCAGAAGACTCACATCTTTCTGTATGAAAATGCTTCATTCATAATCTTGTCTATATTTTTCTCCACTCCCTACACTCACAGATACTTTCACTTCTTAAATGGAGACATTCACAGCCTCTTTTCTAGCCTTACAGTAGTTCTGCATTTAAAAATCAGTATTACATATTCTATTTCCTATGCTTATAGTTAAATCTATAAACATATATGCATTTGATATGGTTCAACACAGGTCACAGCAATTACTTGGCTACTTCTCCAGCAGCAAATCTGTAGAAGGTATTATCTTGAAAACTCACAGGAAAATTGCTAATATCGGGTTTAGATTTTACAATTAAACAAATTATGCATATATAAACTTCAGTAGAATTGAGCATTTGTCAATCATAAAAATTCTATGCAACAGATTAAGACAAAAGATAAATGAGGTGGGAAAATGCATTGAAGGCAACGTCACTTATGCAAAGGAGACGAGCATGACACTATTAACAAGCTATTCCCTTACCTGTGAAGTGAATTTAAGTCCAAAATAACAAAGATGAGAAGAAGAAAGGATAAAAAAGAAAAATGTCACTTACACCAAATTTTGTTGGAAAATTAAGATGTTATGGAGAAGGTAAGAAGCTATTTCCCTCACTGAGCTATGTTATATATTCTGCTTAATAATATTACAAAACTATAGCTGCAGATTTTTTTTTACAGCTCTTTCGCCAGCAGAAATTCCTTTTAGCCTTTGGAATATTTAAGCAAGTAAAGAAAAAGTTACAGTCACATCAAACTGTAGAATGCAGTGGGGTGATGCCCAACATTTGCTGCAGTCTGCACCTTTCCCAGAAACTGCTGCAAGCACAGTGTTCACAGCTGGATTGCTTTTTCCCCTCAGACATTTCATCCTCTAAGACCAACTGTCTCTAAAGCTCCACCTCTGAGTAATGAGAATTCGAATGACAAAGACATGAATAAAACCCCTCAAGAGTCATATCCATTATATCCATATATTTAATCAAGTTTCAGGTTTTAGATGGTCAATCATAAAATGGCAACATACAGTCTGTGAATAAAATCTTTGTGTAAAGCCACATCAGCTCACAGAGATAACAGAATTGGGCCCCAAAAAGAGGGGGAAAAAAAAGGTGTTTAGAAAAGTGGTGGAAGAAATGTGAAATCTGCCAAAGGAGAATCTAGATGTTGATGACAGATGCTTGTACACAGCAGCAGCTTACTCCTTCAGAGCTTCCTTCACTGACACAATAGGCCAAGGGACCTTTTAAGCCAACACATAAGAGGCCCTGCTGCCAGAAAGGGAGACTCAGTTAATACCTACCCACTGAAGTTGCACATTTCCTCTCCAAAAACTTAAGCACAATATGTAGCAGTCTGTGTGTCCCAACCTATCTCTATCTTTTAACCTTAAATATTCATCATGCTGAGCCAATGCCACCTTGCTTTTCCAATAATTTGGTTTTACAGATACATGAGCAAAGTAAAGAGGTCTTTTTTCAACTTTATGTTGGCAAACTACATGGGAGAAACACTCACTCTTGAGTATTTTTGGAAATACAATGCTACCTGTTCACAACAGTTTGGTGTCCATGTTTAACAAGCTCTTAAGTATCTCACTCTCTTTTTCCCATCTTAGAACTCTCAGAATTTCCCACTGACAATCACCCATCGACTCTACAACAGACAACATTAGAACTAACCTGACTGGAACACCTTCATCCATGACAGAAACTACCTCTTACAGGACTTGTGTGCAAGCAAGCTGAACACCAGATGTCACTTCCAAGTCTTAGCTGTGCTGAAGGGCAGCTATTCCCAAGTGAAAGGGTCAGGACTTTGACTCTACAGTTTCTACCCCAGCTAAACAACCAGAACAACAAGGTAAAATCAAGGAGTAGAAAGAGCTTCAAGCACTTCCATATTTAGGGTGCAAACAAACATACAAGCCTGCTCCAAGGGCTTAGCTTTATAATCTACTTCCTATTTTTCAAATTCTGCCAGAAGTTTGGACAATGTTAGGGTCATTAACAAGGCAAATATTAAATATACTTCAATGACAGCAGAATCTTCAGTGGCAAATAAAAATGGAAATAACAATGCCTGTTGTTATTTCTTGTCAGTTGCAACAGAGCAAAGTGAGGGAAAGGAAAAACAAATATACTTTGAGTTAAAGGCTGTATCTGCAGCCTAAATTTTTGAGACTTTCATCACACTTCTAAAAGAAAAAAAAGCAGATGCAGCTGAACTAACATATTCAGGTTTAACAAGTAACACAGATATACCTGAAGGATAATACAGGCCTCCAACAACTTCTCTATCATCATGTAACTGAGTAGGTACCAAAACTGGCTCTTTGACATATGGACACCCATATGCTTCATTAACATGATTTTGGTTTTGAGTCACCACATTCTAAATTATCCTCCCGTTTGGTTTTTTTGTTGTTTTGGTTTTTTTTTTACCCAATGAATATGTCTGAGGCCAAAATCCACACCCTTAACTGAATTAAAATCCAGGCTACATAATTTATTCTTTCTAGAGCTAATGGAAAGTCAGACACAATTCTGGATTCACAATCCCCAGGTAAGTTTAAGTTACAAAACACATAATTTACATATGTATACAGAGAAACCACTCTACTGCATTCATATTCAGGAATTAAATCACTGTAATTACCCACTTTGTTTCAGAAATATAACAAAGGAGAGGGAAAGAGTCTTTAGACATGAAAGCCTCTGCAGTTTACCCTGTTTTGTTAAAAGACAAAATGAGTCATATATTTGCCTTAAATATTTCCCTTAAAATCCAGATGTTGATACATATTTACAGTTTCTTCTTCCAGATGTCCCCAGAGAGACAATTAATGAAGCTTTTGTGCAAAACTGAACAAGCAGTTCTCACTTCAAATTACACATCTTTCAGGAGTATTTATTATGGCTAGAGTCAGATGCTGGCACCAGGAGTGCGCATGCTATTACAAATCACAGTTAAACATGCATTAATGGGCTTCTAATAAGCCCAGGACTATGGATAGCCTACTTATTCAAAATATTTTCTATGACAACACACGGCCCTGTAAAACTATGGTTTCTATTCATAACCCTTCCCCTACGCGTCACCTTCATCTATCACTACCAAAAAAAAAACAAAAAAAGAGGCACTTCCAGCAGCAATCAGTATGACTGTCAAACAACCAAAACTGCAACCACATCCAATACCCAAATCAACTCAAGTGTTAAGCAATGTTACAGAAACATTAAGAAAATAAGCAACAGACCAGAAGCTCATCCAGCATGTATACCACCTCCAACTAGGTTGGAGATATCAAAATCTCTCATCTTGAAGCACATTTGGGAGCTGGAACTAGATGATCTTAAGCTCCTTTCCAACCCTAACTATTCTATTTTATGATTCTAACATGTGGGCCAAGGACCCCACCTCACAGTCAAGTTCACCTCCAACATCTTGATCACAGTGATGCCACTGGCTTGGGATGCCACACAAATTTTTTTTTAGTTCACCTAAACCAAATGATGTAACTCTCCCTTCTTTCATTGAGCCTTCTCCATATAATCATTTGCACCCATTCCTCTTTAAGTAAAACTATATTTACACCAGACTTACAGAAGTATTTCCAATGCTGCTTAAGGCCATGCACTGCCTTGCAGGAAAAGTTTAAATTTGTATAACATCATCTGATCACATATTGTTTTAAGGGATCACAAATCACCATTATGACAACTCAGCCTACCATTTCATGAAATGGTACACTGTCACAACAGTTATATTTTAGGAAACAGAACTAAATAAAATACTTTGCAGAGTAAATTACAGTAACAAGATTGCAGGTTGCTACACAACTGAGAAAAGAAATGTCAAAGATGATAAACCTGGTGAATGTTAAAGTCACCTTTATCACAGCAATTAGCTACTGTAGAGGCATTTACCTGTATCAGCTTTGTTTACATTAAGACTAGAAACACTTGGCCAATATTTTTTTCTGCAAACATGCTGCAAAAACAAAGTCAACTGTCTCCAAAGCCACAAATACTTCTGTGAACATTAGCCGAAAGCCTTCTTGTTGAACAGCTGCTCAGATTTGTGTCATCATGGGGACGACATGTGCCCTTAGAGCTCCCAGGGAACTCTGGGAAAGCTCAAAATCTTCTGCCTCGATTTACTCCCAATTCCACTAATCTGTGCTTATCTAAGCCTCAAATAAGATTAAAATAATCAATCATCCTAGCCTCCCTCTTCACACACCAATTACTCTTCTCTGTTTTGTTATTTTGTCTCACGTTACTGTCAGCTGCCTGCACCACCCAACACAGGTTGCCTGAAGGGCTGTTTACTGCTTCTGACTTTGAATGCAATAAGGAGTGGAGATTGCATCATACCAATGATACTACCTTAAAATGGCAAAGACTGAAAACACCAGACTAGAAAGTTAAACACACAGATGTCTCTGAGCCTCCTTACCAAAGGGACATAAAATACCAGCTAGCAAAGACCAAAAGGTACATATATATTGGTAACAGAGGAAGCAGAATAGAACACCAGTGGTTTCTTCTCCCTCTCCTGATGAACCTGTTCCCATCTCCTGAAAAACCTCCCTCCACAGGCATCAGACATCCAAGTGTTTCAGAAGGGCACTGTGAATCAGGAGGAAGCAGACAGAGAAACTCCAGGGGACTGCACCTTCCTGCACAAAAGCGGCTGACATGCTGCAAACGTAATTTAATTTTGACAAACAACTTCAAGTACTATGGCCTGTGGAGTTTGCCTGTTCTGTCGAAGGCTAAATAACCTCTTGCTCACATCTATAGCTTGTACAGCCACCAGAGCTGTACAAGTATTCCCACAGGAGCCTACAACAGGCACATCAAACCTTCTCCCTCACAGAAACAAAGGTTTCACAGCTCTACCAGGAAAACAACTTGTCTCAGACTTGTAAACCAACTCATAGTTTTGTTTTGTAATTCACGCTGGTTCCCATCTAACTATGCTCCTTTTGTCAATTCTGACACTTTCTGTCTCAAAAGGATTAAATCAAGGAAATAAGTTCAGACCAATGCATTTTGTATTCATATACAGAGAACAACTGAATGAATACACAAGTGCCTAATACAGCCTAATAATGTATCCTCTACAAGAAAACCAAGGTGAAGAGTGCACTCCAAGTGCGTATTTTGAAAATAAACTGATCAGGTGGCTGAAGGAATGTATTTTATGAGGTGCAACAGCCAACTATTCCCTAGTTAATACAGTAGCTGTCAAGGTCATTAAACTTCCTCCTCTGCCTTTAAACCATAAAAGTTGCTCACAGACCTGCTTTACAATATTAATATACAGTGCGTATTTGCTAGCATCTTAGGATCAGGAGCGCACTCCCTCTCCTGATCCTTCAACCGGACAGGCTTTGCTTTGCTTTGCTTTGTGGATTAGTTGCAGCTGATCGGGGCTCCCTGAAGATAACACTAAACTAGAACAGCCAGTCCAAGGAAACACCTTACACATGCCAGCTAGGATTGGACCTTCAGTCCGGAGGACCAGACTAAATAATCTCCAAAACACACAGTGTGAACACAAAGTACCCAGCACTGTCTGTTTCCCCCTGCCAATCTGCTTCTATTGTGACACAGCACCTGCTAAAGCAGACATGGACACAAATATCAAGGTTAAAAATTAACTTTACCCTATGCTATTTGAGTGAGAGGCATGGGGGAATTAAAATTGTGTTTGAAGAATCCTTTATAAAGCAGATAGCTATACTGTAGCAGAGGTGTAGATCTGTGAACAGGCACAAGAAGTCCTCTCACTAATCCTAATGAGATTCCCTCACCATGAGGTTGGCATGCCAAGGAAATGTAAGAGTAAACAGGTATATAACACTGCACTGAGTCTGGCTGAGATGAAGTTAAGTTTCCCCACAGCAGCCCTCACAGCACTGTCCTTTGTATTGGTAGCTAGAAAGGTGTGGTAACACACCAGGTGTTTAGGCTACTGCTGAGCAGCACTCGCACAGCATCAAGGCTGTCTCTCCAACATTTCCCCCTCATCAGTAAGCTGGCAGTAGGCAAGATCCGGGGAGAGGATATAGCCAGGATGGCTGACCCAAACTGACTAAAGGGATATTCCATTGCATATGACATCTGATCAGCAACAAAAGTGAAGAGAAAGGAGGAAGAGGGCATTTGTTATTACAATGTTTGTCTTCTGAATCAACTACTACACATTGTATCAAAAGGAGTGTGACCAGCAGGTCAAAGGAGGTGATCCTGTCCCTCTACTCTGCTCTCGTGAGACCTCACTTGGAGTATTGTGTGCAGTTCTGGTGTCCTCA
>WYDI02019234.1:0-52715 GCA_009867235.2 Psittacus erithacus | reverse complement strand
GTGCGGCCTAGCATTTGGTCTGCTTGTACAACTGCTCCAGAGAGCCATGCCCTTTCTCATCAAGCCATTCCTCAACAATCCTTGATGCCTACCTCCATTAATGTTAGCTTAACCTTTCCATGTTCTAGTTTTCCAACCATAATTTTCTAACGCCATGGTTCTCAACTTTCACTTTGTTTTCTGCTTGAATTCCTATGTTATCTCCCCAAGAGATAAAGGCACGTATATTTTTCTTCATTCAGATTTTGGTCCTAAGGTCTTTAATTCCAAAATTCAGTTTCTTAAGCCATTCTAACGTAAAGTTGGATTATACTAAAGTTTCTGCTGTATTAAATCAAGGCTTGAATTTTCAAGGTCTGTCTCTCTGCAAAGCTGAAAAGGTGACACAGAAATGTTTTTATAGTAAAATACAAACTTGAAGCTTAGAGTTTGGGGTTGTTTTGCCTTTTTTTTTTTTTTTTTGTTCGTTTGTTTTTGTTTTGTTTTTTTCTGGTGTTTGTTTAAAAAGCCAAACAGCAAAACCCAGGCAAAGCTAATTTATGGAGTCCAGAAGGTACAAAAAATAAATCTGTCTGAACTTTCATACCAACTGACCGCTTAATTTGAACAAAAAGCCATATGAAGCCCCATTTTTAGTTCTTGTAGAAAGCAAGCCTAAAAATAGAGCACCAACAAGATGTTTTAGTTAATACAGAGATGAGTCTGCAAGCTTTGGTGCTTTCTGATTTATAACGTTTTCTAGCAGCAAGCCTGCTGGTCCTGTTTTGCTCTGTCACTTTGGTCTGTCAGAACAGTCATTTCTGATTTGATACGTACAACAAATATAATTAAGATAATCTCTTCTTATTTCTTTTCTAAGTCATTTCTGGAATAGTATAGCCTTACAGTTAGAATAAAATAATAGGAAGTGTACTTGAATAAAGATCTGGCCCTTAAGTACTTGATATGACACAAGATTGTGTCTGAATAAGGAGGGCATAAACGTAAAGCTCTATTCATAACGGTTTAATAGAGAGCTTGAATCTAAAAGTAAGATCTCAAGATAACATCATGATTTTTGTATAGGACTTTAGTATTCGAGTTGTGTGTATTTGTATGCAGAAATAACTATCTGAGTCCAAAACTTCTGATTGTGTGTCAGTACTGTTGCAGTTCTTCCATTTTCCTCAACAAATTAAAGATTTATCAGACTTGCAGCAGACTGAAAGATTTAGTTAATCAAGGCCTTTCACTGGAGATGAGTATTGCTTATGTGGATGTGTCCCGGTGCAAAGGCGGTTGAAAATATCATAAAGGAAGACCTATATGAACTTGAGGACTGTAATAATGGCAATGAAATTGTAACTCAGTTGTATAAAATGTAAATTCATGCCCTTTGAAAGTAATAATAGGGATTTCTGCTCTAAGTGTGAAGCTCATCAGCTGGAAGTGTTTGAGGGAGGGGAGGACTTTGTGTACTGTTTCACAGAATGACTATCAGGCACTAATAAGATAGAGCCATAAAAAAGATGTATCCTTCAGGACACATAGAAAGTTGCTTTTTTTTCCCCCAACCGAGAGAGGAAATATTAATGCTATTGTGTAAAGTGTTGTAGTGACACTCCTCAGAAAAGCTGACTGCAATTTTGATTACCCAAATTGTTTCAGAAGGTGAGTTCAAATGGGAACAGATAAAGTTTAGTAGCATGAATGCATGGCTACTATCATGTAATAGTGGAAGAGAGACTACAAAAGTGCAACTCTTAAACTTCTGAAGCTTGCAGAAAGTGATTGTTTTTTCAGTTTTTGTTTTGCTCCTCTTAATGATTGATTTAAATTTTGAATAAATGGGTGTTCTGGTCAATGATAGAGGTTTGGCTAAGAAGTAACAATTAGAAGGTTCTCCAGCAGCTTTTCAGTAAGTGCAGTTGGGGTCTACAGACTCTCTGGCTGTTTTCTACTTGTGATTGTGTAAAGGCTTGTATAATCCTACACTGAGCTCCGTTTAAGGTGCTAAACTGGAAGACAGCTAAACCTGTAAAAAGTGTGTTTTGGGGAGAGTGTTTTCTGCATGCTCAGTTCATACTTGTGAAAATTCTGATAATGGAGAAAAGTGGTGTTGATGCAGAGGGCGCATGTAGAGTCTGTACTGAAGAGGGTGACAGGTCCCAAGCATTAGGCCTTTTAATGTCAGTTTTTTCAATGTGAAAGATGCTTTTACTTCCACTTGTACATGCTTCCTAGGAAAATAGGAAGCAGAAGTATACCTTTATCTTTCACCTCTTTTTCCCCATTCACACATTTTTCTTCTAATAGTAGCAACTGAAGCTTAAAATTCAAGGCTAGAGCCAAAGCTCTTAAACGCTGGTCCAGGAGAGAGACCTAGTTTAATACATACTTCTGCAATTAGTGTTTCTTGGTGGCTACTACACTTGAGCGGGTGGCTGTGATGAATCTGACTTTGCAGCATTCTTTGCAAAGATTAATTTTTAACCAATTCTGATTCTTTTTTTAAGTATTGTAAAATGTTTCCCATCTCTTAACTGTTACATTAGATTTAGGTTGTTTATCTGCAACTGTGATCAAGCAAGTGAGATATTAGATTAGATTTTGTGGATTCTGGTACGCAGCTTTTACTGGTTGAGCAGAAGTGCCTGTAATGTAACTTGCAAGAACAGCAATAAAGAAATCTTTCAAATCATCCTCATATATCAGGAAAGGAGTGCCAAGTTCTTAGCAAGAGAGAGAATAAATGCAAGCAGTGAGTGGACCATAACAGGCACTGAATTCCTTCTGAGAAGCAATCTTTTAGCAGTTCTCAGGAGAATATTGGGAATTAAAGGGAGTGCAGTTAGAGGCAAGGAAAGAAATGGAAACATCATTCAGTGCTCCATAATAATGGTGTGTTTTTTGATAATTACATGAAGATCTAGAAAAGGAGGTAAGTGAGAAAACAGATGAATAAGGCTAAATAGAAGCAACTAATCGAGTAACTATATACTGAGCTATAAGCATGACAGATTAAGGGCTTGGAAAAGCTCAAATTAGTTTGCTTTCAGGGTAGTGTTACACAATATTTCAGGTGTAACTTATTCATTTATTTATTTAAAAAAGGTATTTGAGAAAGTTATTCTCTTATTTATCTCTTGGAAAGTCATTTTTATCCCAGGTATGCTCAGATGTGTAATGAATATGCATGTTCCACATATATAATTTTATGTATTTATGCAGTTATATATAGAAGATATAGGTGTTTCTGTATAAATTATGTAATAACAAGAGAACTGGGTACTTAAAGCCATTCTTGTAAATGCTGGTGTCTGCTTCAGACCAAAGTAATTTACAATGATCACCTTACAGTTATCCCCTTGCCCAAGATTGCCCTTGGTCAGGCAACACTCACTTACTACTTTCTTGCTATGCCTCCATATTCTCACTGGTATGGGACCCATAGTAAGCGTCTGTACAGGGTCCGCTGATGCCTCTCCCTAGCTTTCAGCTACATTCTAACAAGGCTTTCTAGTGCAAGCCTGAAGCATGAATAATGAAAGGTGTTGAGAAGCATGGATGTGGATCTGGAGGCTCGTGCCACTGTGAGCAATGCCAAGGGCTTCCATTTCCCATGCTCTTGCCTCTGTTTTCTGGACTACAGTCACTCTGGAGGAGGAATTAATAGAGGCTTGCGGTATCAAGAGTACACACCTGTATTGCTTCAAATTGAGCTCTTCAGGACAAAAGGTATGAGCTGGGACCAGCCACTAGATGGGGACGTGTACATGTAGACTGTACAGGTATAGGATACTTTAATTTTTCCAAACTGTTCCAGTAAGATCGGTATAGAATGTTGTCCTGGTTATAGCAAAGAGCAAGAGAAAAATCCACAAAATTGTGTGCTTGGCTGCACTTGTTCTTTCCCATTTAATGATAAAATTCAGTAACTTAGTGATGCGTATTGTGCAGTACAAGAGTTTTTGCAGTGATAAGTTATTTAAAGACAACTATAATGAAAAGCCTAAGGCAGATAACTAATGCAGTGTCATTTTGGTAAATGTTCTTATTTCTTATTAATAACACAAGTCCTGCATGGAGGTGTTTTTTAGAAAGGAGAGCGTGGTCAGCTTTATTGACAATACAATTAACAGTATGGCATAATGTCATGGTTTACCACCAGCCAGCAACTAAGTACCACACAGCTGCTTGCTCACATGCAGGCAGTGGGGAGACAATTGGTAGAGTGAAGGAGAGAAAACTCATGGGTTGAGGTGAAGACAGTTTAACAGTTAAAGCAAAAGGCAAGTATGCAAGCAAAGCAAAATGCCTGTGGTCTGGCAGGTGTTCAGCCATCTCCAGGAAAACAGGACTCCCAAGGTTCACTTGGGAAGATAAATGCCATCACTCCAGAAAGTCTGTCTATCCTTCCATTTCTGTTTCATTCCCACAGCTTCAAATGCTGAGCATGACACCATATGATATGGAATATCCCTCTGGTCGGTTGGAGTCAGCTCTCCCAGATGTGTCCCGTCCTTGCTTCTCATGCACCCCCAGCCTGCTTACTGATGGGGTGATGTGAGGATCAGAAAAGGCCTTGATTCAGTGTAGGCACTGCTCAGCAGTAACAAAAACATCCCTGTGTTATCAACACTGTTTTCAATCCAGAACAAATCCAGAATGTAGCTCCATATTAGCTCTTACAAAGCAAGTTAACTGTATCTCAGACAAAACCCGTGCGCATACCATTGTAACATAGCACTTTATAGACTTTGTAAACAAAATGGTTACAGGAACGCCTATGAGGTAGCAAAGTCAAGGGCCCAAAAGTTAGGAAATACAAGAATTAAGGCGTGCATTTTAAGAATAAGGAACAGGTTGCAGATGACTCATTAGTTGCAGAAGTATGGTGTGATCTTCAACTGCAATGTCATCATTAATCAGTGGTGGTGTTACCTTATTCAGTGTGCTACTGGGAAATGCTCACAGAGTGGTCTTCAGTATTTTTATCTCACCGTAATCATACTCAGTGTGGCCTCAGGCAGCTGGGCTAAACAACAGTTGCATGAAAACTTCAGAAATCTTTTGCTTTTATGCATCATCTGTGAAATGAATGGACAACATTATTCCCATGTTACAGACAGAGGTGTGAAACGCAAGTAGTAGTATCTGCTGACAAAAGGTACCAAATATATCTATTTTTCAGACAAATAAGAACACTCTCTCAGGGCCATGGAGATACGTTTATCTGTGACTGCATTCATGTACTTCAGTTGTAAGTCATCCCTCCAATACCCTGGCTCCTTCATGCCAAGTATTTCAAAGCATTACACTGCATAAGGTAGAAGTTCTGAGAAATACATCTTCTTGTATCATGTGATGCTGAATTATCCTACCTACTGGTCAAAATAATTTCCTGTTTTTCTCCTTGCCCCTGACATCCTCAGTTTTATGAAAATTATGCCAGTATCTTTCAAAGGATTTTGCTGCAAGCTGATTAAGTCAGCATAGCAGTCATCTTTTCCTAGAAGAGAAGTCTCTACTGAAATGAGAGTTATATCAGCTTGCCAACTACCTCATACGTCCCATCATCTACTAGCAATAAATGTTACCTGAAAAAATGGAAATTGCTAAGGAGGAGTAATTTGACTGAATGTATTGATTAGAGAGCTTGGAAAGTAAAAGTGGAAAAAGGCAGAAGAAAAATCCCGAATTACCTTTTAAAAGAGGGTAAACTGACTAATGAAGGCTTTGAGTTGGAAGTGAAGAATTGAAAGGGAGCTACTGAATCTAACAAGGGCTTGGTGTCTAATCTTCTAAAAATAATGTGAATAGAATTACAAAGACACAGCAAATTCTGATATCAGGCATGTTCCAATCTCCTTCAAAAGAATATGTTTTGCATAGCACTATCATATGTTTTAGAAAGCTCACTGAGACAGCCTACCTGCCGGGACAACGTGATAAGATAGTGCCATCTACAGGTGACACATCTGTTGCATTTGCGCTGTGCTGGGAAACGTCTTTGGAATTGTTCCTCTGTGCAGCACCAGTATTTCAGGCTCTTTCTTTTGAACTCAAAAAGTAGACTTGTTATAGTTTCTGGGAAATGCATGTAGCCGAGGAAATGTAACAAAATTCCTGTTCTGTTTGCCTGGTGTGTGGGTACGGGTATTTTGGAAGGTACTGAGAGTTAAAGCTCTCATATGAAAATATTTATGCATGTGAAAATCTTTGTGCCCTGAAGACCAGAGGGTGGCTCACAAGCCGAAAAGCTAATGCATGTATTCAGTGTCTATTCATGAAGGGTTGAGGCTGTTATGGATTTCTCTGCTCTACTCCACACCCCATGTTAGGGTAATATGAGAGGAAAGTAGAATTCTGATTTGTTATTTGACTATTAAGCTTTGAATATGACCAACATGTTTTAATGATAGCTTCAAGTTAGCCATCATATTGAATGCTTCTGTAATTTTTATCAATTTATTGGATGATGAATCAAAGTATGTGGAAAGAGTAGTACTGCTTAAGTTAGCATGAGCCTAAAGATTTTCAATCATTTTAGTATTATTATTTCCATGGCTTTTCAAATGTCCTCACTTTTAAGGTACTTGTTTGTTCACAGGATTTGAAGTAAGATTTGTAATCACTAACTTTGTATTGGACTTTGTTTCAGGCCTAATTGATTGTTAAAATTTGTTACGGAATAGTCACGCTCTAAGAAATAATGTGCTAGAAATAATCCTCTCTGAAGAATTGTATGGTTTGATGTACACCACTGAAGCAGGAAATGGTGATCTCTTCTTAAACAGAGAAAAAGCCTGAAAAATAAGTTTAACTTGTATAAATTTGTTTTGGAAGCAGGATCAAGTATCAGCACACACTGGGTTTGGACTTCTGTCTCAAGTGCAGAACCACTTCTTGATTAGCTATTGTTGATATCATTACAGTAAGTCAGAAAGAGAGTCTGCACACTGTCTGAGTAGTGAAGGGATAAGGTATTTGAGGGCATTGGTGTCCTGGTTCAAGAAAGCATTTAAATTCTTCCTATTATATAGGTCTGATGACATTTCACAGAAATGCCACTATTAAAAATGAATAATTAAAAATAAGCAGGTTTTAGCTGTGAGTTTTCACATGTCTTTATCTGCGCCTTTCAATACCGCTCTTCAGGGAAAGTTAGCTAAAATATGCAGGTAAAACCACTTTAAGTTGCAGAGAATTTGTGTGTGTGTCTTTTCATGTTAAACACTTCTATAATTTTATTGCTTTACCTATCTTGACAAGACTTGCCTAGTTTTAGTGGTGTCAAACGCTTGTTTCTAGCCTTAGTTTCTCCTGATAATGTTTTTTTGAAACATACACTACTCCAAGGGGCTTATTCCTCTGTATAAAGGCTATTGTAATGAAATTGTACAGTAGAGAAGGACGATGGAAGGGAATTTTTCAGTTATTTAAAAATAAGTTGTATGGTTGGGAGATGATCAGAGACAGTAAATAAGTTTGAGAAAGTATCAGCAAAATTAGAAAGATGATCACTGAGCTGATACTCTCTCTATCCAGTCTTCCATATGTCTCTTCACTCAGTTTTCTCCGCTAACTATTCTTGTAGCTGTGGAACCTCTTTGCTTCTTTTATAGTGTTATTTTTCCTTCTATTTTCCACTAAGCCATCTCTTTTCTCTCTCTTTCAATCTCTCTTTTTCTTTCTCTGTTTTTATTATAATGGTCAGTTTTTCCCTGTCTTTTCAATTTGAACTGCTCAGAACTTATCAGAAAAGTTGATTTGGTATCAGGGGTTTTCTTAACCAGCACAGTGACAAGAAATGCTGCTGGATTTTACCTCATTAGATTTTTCTTTTGTTGCATTCACCACTAACTTGAATCCTGGACCATGCTAGACATATTGCTGTGGCAAGAAGCTCATTGTGATTTCTGTTGGACATGAAGAATGCTGAAATGCAAAATCTTTTCAGGCTAACTCCAGTTTATGTTTGACCATTAGCTCTCATACTGTAGAAATTTTGTGCTTTTTCAGATCTATTAAATGAACTGAATTGTTGAAGCAAGTCGTAGATTAAAGAGTAGGTTGGGTTGGAAGGGACCTTAAAGATCATATAGCTCCAAACCCCCTGCCATAGGCAAGGACAACTTCCACTAGACCAGGTTGCTTAAAGCTCTATCCAACTCAATATGGAGCACTTCCAGTGAGGGTGCCTCCACAGCTCCTCTGGGTGAGTCTAAAACATTCAGTTCAGTGCTCCTCATCAGAGTTTGAAACTGGCAAGATCCTGAGCTCTTGAACTCTGTGGAAACATGCTCCTCTCCAGGCAACAAGAGGTATGTGGCTAAGAATTGGCACTAAAGCCAGCCCAAGACATGGAGAATCAGGGAAAGGTGAGACTCTATAGAGGTACAGAAGAAAGAGGCAGAGTTGTTTGTGTGGAAAAAGAGACCAGGAGGAGAAGAAAGTTACCTGATATGTTGGCAAGTAGAGAAGGGAGACAGTCTGGCAAGTTGGAGAAAGAAGCTAAAGAAATGAGGACTTGGGAAGGGGTTAGGCATGTCTGAGGGAGGAACAGATGTATGTCTCCTGGGAGGTGGTCGCAGTAAAATGTGTTACCAAGTGCTGATCCAGCAATGTCA
This sequence comes from Psittacus erithacus, assembly GCA_009867235.2. Lineage (NCBI taxonomy): Eukaryota > Metazoa > Chordata > Aves > Psittaciformes > Psittacidae > Psittacus > Psittacus erithacus. Next base: position 44,103 of record WYDI02019234.1, on the reverse strand, counting down.
TACATGCTCCTCAAACATATGAAGTCAATGCACTTAAAGTAAGTGCATTTTAAGTACCTCTCTGAATCAGAGCCAAAGTGTGTAACTCTGTTTAATATAGCCCTTACATGTATTCAACTCTTCAGTGGGACTTCTGTGAGATGTACGTTTAAGTTTGCAGAATCATGTGTGCTTTAGTACGAGAAAAAATTCACCCAAATTGACTTCATTGGCTGCACAAATATATAAAATATTTGTTTGTAGAACTGTGCATTTAACTTTTGGCTATTTGACTTGACATAATCATTCATTTGTTGTACTTTGTCCGCAATACATCCTTTGTTTTGCTTTGTGCAGTGGTAACACATGGTCTGATCCAAAGCTTACTGAAGTTAGTGGAAAGACTCATTACTCCTGTAGCTTTTAAATCAGACCTGTGATACACACAAAGGCCCAGATGAAAAAAGATAACTTTTGAATATCTGCAGCAAGATAGGGGCATTATGCAGCTTTATTACTGGAGTGTCAGAAAACTTCAAGAACCTGCTTCTTGCCTTTTTTGTAAATTAGAGCTATTTTTATTGCACCTATAGATTTGTAAAAATGCAATTATTCTTTCCACTCTTAAAGGAAGAGATTAGCACTCTCTGAAGTCAACAAGATCACTATGCTAATTATTCCGTCTGTTATTTCCATTTATAAAGGTCTACATCTGTTTACTGCTACCTCTGCTGTTGCCTCCAGGATCATTTTCAGGAACTTACTCTGATTCAGTCTATAGATGTGCTATTGAAATGCATATAAAATGGGCCTGCTCTGACAACGTGTCATGCCAGGATGACAGAACAGAATCTGGTTAAGTTTTCTCCCTGAACTTATGACACCTATTAAATGGCACTTCCAGATCATTAGTCTCTATCACATGTAAGTAAAATTGGAGCTAAATACCCAAACCCAGAAACTTTAAAGTATTTACATTTGTTAGGTTTTCTTGTATGATCCTACCCTTTGTTGGTGGGATGAGCAACAGCAGACAGAGCTGGGAGTTGGGAATTGTTTGTAAATTTCAGGGAATTCAGTAAGCTCAGCACAAACTGGTAGGCTTTCAGTTGCATGTCCACTGCAGGAACCAGTAGGTTGATTTCCAGAGATGCTGAGGGTGGTACATTTTCTGTTTTCATCATGGAAGAAAAATAATCTTCTGATGAAAGCAATTAAGATGTGGAGCAGGGTTCTGAAGAAAATAAAACCAAAGATACAGCAGGAAAATAGAGTGAGCTGTATTAGACCCTTCCAACATCACTGTGAGGTGTAGCCCTGTCAGCTTGACACCAGATTTGAACTGTGCTTCATTTTTTTTTGCAGCAAAGGCAAGTTTTTCTAACTTGTTTTGACTTGGGGCATCTCAACACAATGGGGAGTACAAAGCCAGTTTGTAAGGGTTAGCCATGATCTGAGATCAGTAGAGAAACTTTGCAGAGGCTAAAATGTCATTTAAGACAAAAAAACTCAAACAACTCTAGAGTCTCAAATACTGAGTTCTGTATGCTAGGTAGACCCTGTGTAAGCTTTCAGTTACTTGGGTGTGTACAGGCCTAAAAATTAGTGATTAGTCTGTTTTCCTTCAGCCTATTCTCTTCTACAGATTCAGAAAATACAAAGCAGCTTTCTCAAGAGCCCAGAGTTACACAGTTTTCTTCCCTGGTGATAATTACTAGAATTGTTAAGAGTTAGCATGACCTGTGCTCTGCTGCGGTCCTTAGTGAAAGGAGGAATGGACACTGCAGTTGGAAGTCTGGTTGGTTGATTGCTCACTTAATCATGGTGGCTTCCCCGTTCACCCATCAGCTGAGCAGTTTGCTCCTCACTAGCTTGAGCTGTGTCACCAATTTCAATTTATGTTACAGAAGTTTTACTTTCACCCCTATATGCCAACATCTGTAGGTGATTGCTGCATGAGTTTGGAGGTGTTTCAGCCATTCTTAGCCAGTTACTTTGTTTATTTCTAGCTCTTGCAGAATAACTTCCTAAGTGTATCAGACAAATGCAGAATATTTCAGTCTCCTGGGAATTGCACTGGAAGGGCCAGGCTTGTGCTTGAATCTCTAACACTACTCAAATTGTGTAGGTATGTGTCTCTTATCCACATGTTTGAGGTATGGTATGTTTTCTTTTTGTCATATTCAGGAAATGCAACTCTGAAGTTGTCACTTTTCCTTTCATTCCTGGTGTCTCTGTTCTCTTCCGTTGCAAACATTACAGTATATCCTGTCAAAATAGCAATTTACTTGGAGACAGATTGTGTTATCACAAAAAATTCCCATCCTAGAGAGTTGGCGGCTGCTGTGTGCTGAATGTTCAATATTACTAAGTAGCAGGACTAACCTTTATTGTAGAGTCTGGATACCTATATTTGTAAACCACCTTCAACAGGTAGCCCTGGTAGACTTTGTTTAATAGGATTTTATCATGCTTCTATGAGCAGCAGAAATAGATTACTTTTTAAAGATGCTAAATCACATTAAATAGGGTTATGTGCTGTTATCCTCTGTTATGTGAAATAATTCACAGTCTGACAACATGCAAGTTGGGAAGCCACCCCCAGGCATTTTAAGACGGTTGTGGTTTGTTCAGTTTGTTTGGATTTTTTTCTCTTGAGGGGGTGGGGGGAGTTCCTTCCTAGCCTTAGAAATATGGAAATAGCAATTTAAACAGAGCACATAGCCATGTACAACAGTAGTCAGGTCCAGATTTTTCTCTCCTTTATGCCTCGTCCTGCAATCTTTATCAACATCAGAAAATATGCTAACTTGGAAGAAGTTCAGTGATTCTTTTCAAGCTGTTTTTTTTACGAGGGTATCTTAACATTTCTTGGCTTATAAGAGATTTTTCATGTGTGTGGTATAAAATGTGTCTTGGGTAAGAATTTTAACTGAATCCTTTAGCAAATATCACAGCTGAATAGCCAAATTAATGTTATTGATAAGTATACTTTATGGGCACACAAAATTAGCATAATAAGTCTCAGTTTATTATAGATTGTTAGGTATTCACTTATAACTGCCTTATCAAATTGTCAATGCTGTCTTAGGTGGAGATTGAATGTAAATGTTTTATATCTTAGAAAACTTAAAATAGACAAAAATATACATAACTAGCTCTCTGTGTATTTTTGAACTCTGAAACCACAGAAAATACTCCAGAATTAAGGGGGCACAGGCTTTTCTTTTTTTCTCTGTCATCCCCAAATCTGGTAGGATTTACAAAATGAAGGTATATTGCAATGAATAATGCTGATCAGTTCTATGCTAGAGTCTTTGAAATTTAATAGTTCAAAACATTGCTGGAGCAGACTCTAACCTGAACATAAGGTGCTTGTATGTTCTGTAAAACACAGGTTTTCTGCTTCTTCAGTATGAACTATCATAAGAAGGGTCAGGGAATTCTGGGGGGCGAGAGTAAGAGTGCATGCAAATGTATACTTTGAAGATAAAAGTAGTGTCTCAGCATTATCTAGATGGCTATTTTAAAACTTATTTTTATGTATACACAGTATATTTCTATCTTAAATTTGAAGAATGTAGATAGCCTTTTAAGTTTTAAAGCTGTATATGTTCATGTATATGAATATATATGCACGCGGTCAGAAAGCTTTTCTCCATATTTCCATAAGAGCTTAGTTTTGATACTCAACAGGACTGGCATCCTTCATGTCTCTTGGCCTGAATAAGTATAAATCCAGTTAATTCATTCATTCCAATAAGAAGGCTCTAAAAGTTAAAAAAAAAAAAAAATAAAATAAAAGAGAAGTATGCACCCACACTAAATGTGTAGAAAGATTGGCGTACTGGTTTCACACCGGATTGATCCATTGTGGAATATCAACAAAGTGCTTAGAAATAGAGGGCCAAATAATTTTAATGAAAACAGAACCATGAAATGTGATTTCAAATAAATCTTTTCAATGAGGATAAACCACTCTGTGGTTTAATAGAATATAATTGTTTTAATCACGGCTTGACATACACTGTCATTAACTATATGGGTAATTCCTACCTTGTTTAATAGGATATTAATCCCACAGCTCTGCAGCAGTATGTAGAAACTGTGTGGTATTCAAAGGGTAGCATCAGTTTTCTTTTTCCCTAAAGCCTTATTATGGAGAGAGAATGCTCTGATAATGATTTAAGAAGTTGCTTTGATTTTATGTGTAGGAGTTTAAGCTGGTTTATCACAGTAGTTCAGCAGTGCTCACATTCGCAAAACTAGGCTGTCCTTCAGACATCTGAAGCCCATTTCAGAAGCATTTTGTTTTGCCACCTCACCAGCAGAAATTACTGAAGGACACAAATCTTATCTACTTTCTCTTGAACACAGAAAAAGCCTCCCAGGCAGAGGTTTCAGTTCAGCACATTCATTACCTTTTAATTGCTTCTAAATTACATTGTGACCTGCTGCATCAATAGCTGAATCTAACAGAAACTAGTACAGTCCGTGCATATGTATTGTTAAAAGCTTAACTGGCAGTTGTTTTGCTACTGGACTGGGTAAAGGACGCTGCATGAAGGACAATGTCATTTTGGGATGCTTTTCAATAGCATGTTGTTAACATCGCTTGGAAATGTCTTTAAATATCAGCTTGTTTATATGCCAGAAACATTTCTTTCGGGTGATGAGCAGCACAGAATTTAGTTATACTACTGTCAGATATGAATATATATATATATTAACTTTTACTTCTTACTGACTAAATGTAAAAGCTTCAGTGTCAGCTGTGGCATGTAAGAGCTTCCATGGAAAATGCACCTGCAGGCAAAGTCACAACAGAAAAAGCATTCTATCTAAGATCCTAAGCCATGGTATAAAAATCACCCTTGGAGGGAAGATAAGCTTGAATACATTTTAGGCTGAGCCACAGTAGGCATGATACCATAAAAGGTAAGCTATCATACCAACCACTGTGGAAGCTAAGGTATAAAAATAACTGCTCCCCTGGAGTACTTATTCAAAGCTATTTTGCAATCACTTACAGAATGTAACCACACCATCCTAGCCACTGATAATTTCAGCCAGCTGGCATGTGTTTGTTATTCCTTAGTTTTACTTCTTCCCTCTACGTAAAAAATTACCATGAACCTAAGTGTGGTGTTTACTCTGTATTGCAAGTGTACATTTCATTTCCTTCACTCTTTATATTTAATAGTGCATGTGTATAGGGTAAGTGCAGCTGTTGCTCCCTTAAAAATTTTTTTTGGGAGCTGCTCTTTTTATCATTTTTTGCTGGAAGAGTGTTTGGTTAACAGTGAAGAACAACACTATTTTTACATGGCAGCTTCCTTTGAAATTGCCCTACTTTCGGAAATGTATCTGTTATAATAGCTTAACACCAAGGAGTTCTCTGCTACATTGTGCCTTCATTTTGTGAGACATTTTCTGATTAGGAAGAAAATATCATCTGGATTGCTCCACAAGTCTTCACCAGCCTCTGCAATATGAGACACTGGTGGGAGACTCAAAAGAACGTGGTTTGACCCTAAGAAGTTCCTAGCCAATATGCCGATTGACTAAAATATAGATAGAAATGTTTAGATCATTCTTGTGCTGGTTTTAGGTTTTAAGGCCACTGTTTATTGAATTCTTTTTCATCAGAACAGGCTTTTCCCAAGCATGCTGGGAATATTAGATATCCTAGATGTCCTTGAACTGCAGCAGTGTCACTGAACCCATCCCAGGTTATTAGTTGTTGTTTCTTCTACTGTGATATGAGACCCCTGGAGGCAAGTGGGTGCTGGAAGTGGCACATGGAGTAAACTTTCAGTGCTGAAAATGAGAATAAAAAGGAATAGGTTTCTTTGCAGTAATTCTTGGTGCATGGAACTGCCAGAGACTGTAGAGAGGCACATCATTATACATTTCTGGCAGGACAGATGAGTACCCCATCCGGACAGAGATCAAGACCACAGGTTGTACTTCAGTTTGGTAGCACTACCTTTCAGGTTGTCTTCTTCATTTCAGGTACTTATTTGAATGTAGATGCCTGTTAGGGTACTGAGAGATAAGCGTAAAGGGTATTGCAACTGCTAATGTCTTTTGCTTTCTTTTGTATGACACCTACCTTGGCTACTACTGGACCCATATGTCCCCAAAACGCTCAGGAAATGCTGCAGACTGAAATTAAATGCTTGGCTGGAATTTATATACAATACTATTATTTCCTTTTTTACTAGTTAGCTATTAATGAAATTATTAAGCTAATTATAGTTCCATTATATATAAAGGAAAATAATGACTGAAAATATGTAGCCACAGTTACGTAAGTAATCAGATTACATAGTTATACTCTTGAATTATGACTTTAAAAGCATAACAACTAACAAATATATGAAGCATTGCTTCAAAGATACTTTTAAATTTATCGTAAAGGTAAGTAAATAGATAATTCACAAGCACTAGCCTGGTTAAAGTAAAGTACTAAAAATATTAACTGTATCTATATTTATCAACTACTTCTCTTTCAAAAGCATTTTACTTTTTGCTATATTAAGAAAAAGCAGCCCATATTTCTGCTTTGTGTCCCAAAAAGCAATCCTAGTACAAAAGATCTCTTAGACTAATGCTTTTCAATAGAGTTCAATGGAGTATTTCATTGAAAGGTCTATCCCTATTTTTCTCCCCATATGGTAGCTTTCAGTTTGACAGATGTGATCTACTACAATGCTCCAAAACTGTCTGATTCAAATCAAAGCTAAGTTTTTGCTCTCCTTGAGCTGAGCAAAAGTTGACTGACCTAGCTAACTAAAAAGCTAAATTCAGAAGCAATTCTTCTAGAAAACACAAATATTAATCATTTAATTTCAAGAGCTGGATGAGTCATTCCAGGCTCAGGCTTTCAGAGGGATTGGACTGTGGGTCCCTACTGTCCTCAATAAGCACCATATGAAGTTCGCAGCAAGAACTCAGTTGAGCCCTGCCTGTAAGAAACCAAATGGATGCAGGCTGGCTTCCTGCAGGCAGTCCCTTATATATCTGGCTTGGACTTGAAGCCACATCTCTGATGATTGATTCTGCCAATGAGGCATAGGTCACTAAAGGCAAAGCTTACAAAGCAAAATTTGTGCACAACATGTACCTAAATGCAGCATAACTATTGGACATGATAAGTGCAGCATAATTTATAATTCACAGCTGTGATATCAAAGTACTTCAGGAAAATGGTGTTCAGATATGCTGTCCAAACATTTGTGATGTGCAAAAGAGACTATTTCCTTTAAACTTCTAGATGTTGTTTCTGCTATACCTCATTCTGTCTTTCATTTAATGAAAACTGTTCTCAGTTATTATGTTCAGTCACCTATGATGCTCTGGTTTCTTTTGTGACTGTCACTGTGTGAACTGAACAAGCAGCTTATTATGTTAGGCATAGTTTAGCATTGTAGCTCATGCATTAACCCTTGTGTGTACCACTTTTGTGGTGTAAAAAGTGTAAACTTGCCCCTCAGGCAGTGCCATTGAAGGGATTTCCTTACTGATCTGCGTCTGACTTGTAGTTAGTCCAAGTTTGTTTTGCCCTGCTTCGTGGCAAAGGGGCAAGAAAGACTGAAGCAGCCTTACAGCAAGAGGGTGAGAAATGGTGTCAGGTCCCTTCAGACAAGGACAGACCTGTAAGCTCTTTGGTAACTTGCTTCAAGTTTCTTCAGACTGAGGCTCAGAGGTGCTTTCACTTAATGTGAGTTAGGCTTTTTTTTTTTAATCTTCTGACAATTAGGAAGATGACATTCTTTTTCCAGGGTCACACAAGATGCTAAAAATATCTTGGGAAGAGAATTCAGGTGTCCTGACTCTCATTCCTGTGCATTAGTCCCAAAACTTCTTCTCCTTATGCTTTGCCCTCATGAGTTTCTCTCTTCCTTCCACACTGCTGGTGTTTATTTTGCTGTACTGTATAAACTGCCAAACTTTGAAAACTGTTATAGGTAATGAATGGTATTCATTTTCTTGCAAGTATGTAGTGTAACCATATCAACTCTGACAAACTAGCTTTTATGACTGATGAACAAATGCTGAGGTCCTAAGTAAAATTAACATCTGTCACGCTGATATTAACCGAGGGACTAAATTACTCTTTTTGGAAATAGCTTTGGTCTTTGTAGGACTGTGAATGTTAGATTTACCCTGTAAACTGCTATTAAAAAATACACATGGCAAAGCTCAAGATACAAAACCAGACTGAAATTTCCTATATTTAGAGACTGTAGTGATAGGACGAGGGGTAACGGGTTAAAACTTAGACAGGGGAAGTTTAGATTGGATGTAAGGAGGAAGCTCTTTACTGTGAGGGTGGTGAGGCACTGGAATGGGTTGCCCAAGGAAGCTGTGAATGCTCCATCCCTGGTGGTGTTCAAGGGCAGGTTGGACAGAGCCTTGGGTGATATTGTGTAGTGTGAGGTGTCCCTGCCCATGGCAGTGGGGTTAGAAGGAGATGATCTTAAGGTCCTTCCCAACCCTAACTATTCTATGTTTCTATTTTTCTAAGATATTGAAATTTTGTTGTCTTTTTAAAATCTAAAGTGGAAACAAGGCAATATGTAGACAAGTATTGCATAAGGAAATAAGCACACACCAATAAAATAAAGTAGCTTCACTTGGAATGCTTCCATCCTCATATTTGCATGAAATAATTCTGTTCGTAACTTCAGCTGAAATGCTGTTTAATGAAAATATGATATAGTTTGACCACTTAAGTTCTGTGGTGTCAATAGCGTTTAGTAGGACAAGCATAAGAAATTACACTGTGTATGAAGTAAACAGAAAAACCTATGAAAAAACAGAGTAGGAAGAAAACTCTGAATTATGGGAATCACTGAATCAGCTTTGCTTCATGCGGTTCATGTGCAATAGTAGATAATAAATATTGCAGTGTTCTAAGATTCAGTTTCTCTTTGATTCTCTAAGAATCCTTTCGATTAGAATCTCTTAGAATTTTTCTTAGTCTCTTAGACGCTCTTCCCTTAGATTTTCTTCTATTATGTTCTCTGATATTCTCTTCCATTACATTCTGTCTTGTTTTCTCTTTCTTACACTCTCTTCACTTAGGCTCCTCTCTTTGCTTACGCTCAAGAGAATATAAGTGAAGAGAAAACAGACAATACAAGAGAAGAGATTCTAAGACAATCTTAATCTAAGAAATTCTAAGAGAATCTAAGAGAAGGAAATGTAAAAGAATACAAGCAAAGAGATTCTGAGAAGCTGTATGAGAATAAAAGAGATTCTCAGAGATTCTAAGAGAAGAGAATGTAAGATAAGAGAAGAGGATGCTAGATAATACAATGGAAGAGATTCTAAAACAGAAGAGAATCTAAAAGAATGCAGGAGAATAGATCCTAAGAGATTTTATGAGATTCTAAAACAGAAGAGAATGCAAGAGAATACAGGAGATGAGCTTCCAAGGGCTTCTGAAAGATTGTAACAGAAGAGGTTGTAGAGGGGATAAAAGACAAGAGATAGATTGGAAGAGATTGGATGAGATTGTAAGAGATTCAATTTTAACAGAAGAGAATGTAAGAGAATAGAAGAGATTCTAAGAGAGTCTAAACCAGAAAAGAATGTAAGAGAATACAGGAGAATCAGTTCTAAGCAATGCTAACAGAAGAGAATACAAGAGGAGATTCCAAGAGAAGAGATTCTAACGGAAGAGAATGTAAGAGACTGCAAGAGAAGACATTCTAAGAGAATCATGTAAGAGGATCATCTTAAAAGAATCTAAGACAATCATCTAAGTGAATCATCTTAAAGAATCTAATACAATCATCCAAGAGAATCAGCTAAGAGAATCTAAGAGAAGAGAATTTAAGAGAATACAAGAGAAGAGATTCTAAGAGAATCCAAGGAACAAAATCCAAGAGAAGAGAATCTGAGAGAAGAGAATGCGAGAGAATTGAATATATGAGATTCTTAGAGAAGAGAATCAAAGAGCACCTAAGAGATTATTAGAGACTATTAGAGTATCAAATCTAAAAGAAGAGAATCTAGGAGAACAGAATGTAAGAAAATGCTCTATAAAACTACCTCAAATAGTCTTCTGTCCTAGCAGTGGCAAAGTAAGGTTGAACAAATGCAGGTAGCTAAAGTCATCTCTTGTAATTCTGGGGATAGCAGGGATCAAGGTACATTCCCAGACGTCAATTAGAGCAGTCCCTAGGCTGCCCAGTTTTATGCTCAGCTGCCTGTGTTCTCAAGAATCCACTTGGAAAGGGAGGCTTTCTAGACGTTAGCAAAGTGTTATTACACCTGTGAAGGAAACAGGGGTAGCGTATGCAGCAGTATTATATTACTTGGCAACAGTCTCATCCTGGGAAAATTTTTGTGGGATAAAACTTTTCAGTGGGATTGGAAAATGAGATTCATCATTTTGTGTCAACTTTGAGTGTTAAAATATCTAATAAAAACACTTTGAGCCTAAATAACCTCACAACTCCCTACAACCATGTAAGAAACAAAAAGGAAATCCAGAAATTCAAATGACTTGTCATTGTGGAGAAGCATTTCAGTCTGTTCTAATCCAATACCTGAATGAGTATAAAAAAAATAAACTTGATTATATTTACATATTTAGAGGTAAACCAGGGGGGGTTCAGTTATAAATATTCCTTGGTCTGTAGCTATCGATCAGGGATTCACAGAGCTGAATGAGATTTTGTGAAGTTCTGCATACATCACTGCCTATCAAGTTTCTCTGCCTCCTTGGAGTTTTCTTCCAACTCCAAACATATTTGCTCCCTTTTCTACTTTTTTTTTTTTTTTTTCCTCTCCAAAGTCTATGTTGGTCCGAACACCTCTAGTCTTAAGAACCATTACTCATGTTTCCTTTACTCCAGAAACGTAGTAAGCAAGCCATTGCATTTGGGATGCCACAGCTAAGAACGCTATAATACTGTTGAGTATAGCCGCATAGGTCCAACAGCTTGAGCCTAAGTGCAATTAGCTTTGCCTATGTGCATCCTAATATATCATGCCACATATTTGCTAATTGGTTTCATAGCTTATTCACTTACTGCCTATACCAATCATTTTTCTTATTGTGCTCTAGGCTGTATTTCCTGATTTCACGTGTAATCTTGCTGTGTAACCTTGGAAAGGGCACGAACATTGTAAATTTTGAAATTAGATTTGAAATTAACTTTCTTTGTGGGCTTTTTTCCCCCCTCACTCTAGTCTTGCAAGAGAATCACCTTTAGGCTTTTACTGTAGTAGTTTGGCTTCTAAATGGGTAATAAATTGTATATGGGTAATAAATTGTACATTCTGAAGTTGTTTATGGTTGCAACAGAATTATTGGTAAATATAAGAACAGTTTGCTTGTGACCTCTTCAGAGTTGAAAGGATGAAGAACATTATGGCTGGCCCACCAACACAGAGTGTGATTATCTGTTTAAAATAGCAATGTTCAACTTGAATACATATTTCCTGTAGGAAGCGATTGGAGAATCAGAAATGACCCTGTAGGTTGTGCATTCATATTAATTCTCTAGTCTTTTATGTTGATTTTTAGGTGATTGCGTTTATTTAGTCTGTGAGCTGTCTCAATTAATTCTGTGAGCAAGTGACACCCAACATGTATCAACTAAGACAAGTGAGTTTTTTGCTTGGGGATGTATTTTATTCTCTCTACGCAGTAGTGTAACAGCCTAAATAACTAGGGTACACTGCCTGTGCGTATGCTTACATAGCTACAGTAGGTGAGGCAAAACCCATTCCTGGAAACAAATTTTGCAGTTAAGGAGGAACTTCTTGGGGGGCAGGGGTGGTTTCCCTTGTGTATACAGGCCCTTCTTTAAGAAAAGTCCTGTCTGGGAGATCAGTGAGAAAAAATCCTTAAGTAGTGAAATAATTAGTGAAAATTAATCTCCAAGTAGCACATGTAGAGACTTCATTGCATGGATGTTCACAGTGAGGTTGGACAAAGTGTTTGCTGTCTTCAGTGGATTTTTGAAGACTTGCACTACCAGCTGGGCTGGAGCTGTAGCTTCAAACCCTTTTAAACCAATCAGAACATGATTCTTTTGCCCAAACTAATGTATATTAAAAAAAAGTCATGTGTTCAGAGAATATACTAGTTGGTCCTCACATTGTTTTATTAATATTGTAGCTATTAAACTTTTGCACAGACAAGATAGTGCTTTATATTTTAGGCAGTTAAGCTGTTTAACTTTGGAATTGGTAGGGAATTTTATTGTCTAATAAAATTGTGTCTAGCTCCATATTTGCTGAGAGTAAGGATCCAAACAGAAAAAGGTCATTGAAACCGAAGTAATTCAAGCCTATCATTTTATGCTTATAGCCCCATAACATTTCAGAAAAGAAACTCATTATAGATTGCACCTAAGGCTTAGGATAAAGTATGTCTCTATATAGTTAATTGTACACTACGGTGCCGCATCATTTCTGCTGTGGTGTGCTTGATTTAGTTTTGTGCAAGTATTACCCAGTAAGATTGACAAATGGGTCTGATAGACACCCACTAATTAGGTGACCACAGGAAATGTGGAGTTGCCCAGTTGGGAAATGGGACTTCATAATTAATAATGTTTAGATGTGCCAGTATTAATGACATTTCAGCATTTGTTGGTGTGTACCAGTGAAAGTAAACCAAAGAACTATTTAAATAGGTACAGCTGAACTTGTGTTTTGCATTGCAGATGGGTTAAAAGTGGCTAGATTAGGATCAGACCCTAATCTGTTTCAAAACATTGCAACATTAAGCTCACAGGAAGTTTGAGATGGAACCTTACATATTTGTGTCTAGTCATGTACCAGTATTAGAATAAAGAATAAAACCAGTGATTGAAAACAGCAAAGATTTGACAGCCTGTATCTTTCTCATTGCAACATTAAACTTGTTTACATGGTAGTGCTGAGTTGTCTGGATGAGCTCAGACCATATGCTCTTGAAAAGCAGCAGGAAGCACAGTGTTTTGTAGAAGCATCTAAGCTCCAGTCAGACAGCACTTTTGTCATGGGTTTTATTGCCTCTAAGAACTCTTTTAGCAGCAAATCTGTATTTTGACTGTACTTCCTGCCAAATGGCTTGACACCAAATGCAGTGTATCACACACCGGAGCGGTGTTGAAGTAGTGCTCTGACTTCTGAAGTATATGGCCTTAAGGAGATGCCAAAAATCTCCTTATTCGTTATAGTAAGTCCTGTAAAGTATAGTGTTTGTACCAGTTGATTGCACTGTCCCTGTATTGCATGGCATGCTTACAAAGCACCACTAATGTGACTTTGTTCTTCTAGACCTGTATCTCTTTTCCTAGCTACTGCTTGCTGGTGAGTTCTCTCTTTCAGCAGGTCAGAGATCATTCAGGACTTACAGTCTAATAGTATAAAACATCAGTTTCTGTAGTTGTGTTTTTCTTGATGTATGCTTTGCTGTAGCTGTGGAAATAGCATGAAAAACAGTTCAAACCTAAACAGCTTATGCCCTGTATGGCAGTGTTTCTGCACTAGCTATTGGCCTTCTGTGATCAAAGCTTTTTTTAAAAAATGGAAAAAAGGACTCCCTTAAGCAAAGGATTTCATTGATTATAAAGATTATTTTTAGACATAATTAGAATTACTGAAAATGAAACACAATATATGTCTGTAATTCTGTAATAAGCATCAAAATTGTTCTTTGAAATAAACAAATTTATTTGTTGTACCACTGTCTTCGTAGAACAGAAAACTGATGACCTGAAGGTTTTCAACATTTCAGACTAATACATTAGACTTTATCCTTCTCGAAGTTTTCAAGTGCTCTGTGAAACTGTGAATTACTTTGATATAAATTATTTAGATACATCTAGTTTTCTTCAACATGTTACATTATTTTTTTGGACCTTCAGACTAATTAGGGCCATATAAAGTTATTTGGAAAAAAAGTAAACTGGGCGGAATTTGCAGAACTGTGCTTTTGCTCAGTAGATTATTTCTCTGGAAAGCCCACACTACAGCAGAAGATTTTCGTGTTTGTGGGGCAGCATTTAAAGAAAAACAACACTACATGAAAACAAATTCTCAGAAGCATAGATTAAAAAAGAAAAAAAAAAGGTCTACTTTGCTGCAAGCATGTTGGAGCTCCCAGTTCTAATTCATCTAGCACACGCAGGTGGAAAAAAACCTGCTTTGACCACAGTCAAGCATTATCTTTTTCCAGATCAACACTTACAGCTCATGTAAGATTTCCCTGAACTGAGTGATTTATGGTCCATGTTGTAATTTTTTCCAGAATGATTAAACTATAAGACAAGAACATGAAATAATGAGGAAATTGAAATGGCAGGGTTTTTACAGCTACAATTCTTGTGACTTTAATTGTTTAAAGGACTTGTGATGAGGTTTGTTTTCTTATTTGGATGAAACTATAAGCTGGAAAGATACTGTAGCACTTAAGCTGCCTGACTGATTTGTACAGTCAGTTTATGTGTACAAGATTTTAGATTAGCTTACTGATTGTCTAGTTGAAATACATACCATTAGGAACACTAATTTTTGTCCAAGAAAAAATTAAAAGAAACTTCAAAAGCTCTAATGAATATCTTACTTACATACTCAAGTCAGTGCATTCATTTTTTAGTTTTACGAGTCTGCTGCTGCACATTTTATCTTTACCATCTTTCTCTTTATAAGATCAGTATTAATTCTTCTCTAATTCTGCATTTAAACAAATGTATCCACACTTGCAGAATATGTAGATAACTTTGTTGGAAGTGAGATGCTTGCTTCATGCTCCCAATGAAACAAGAAGCAAGCAAGTTCTTGTAGAACAGAGAAAAAGAATGGTGTATTAACCTCTTTGTAACTGCTTTGCGTTTGGATTTTGTATGAGAAATTTATTATTTGTATACAGTTGGAAAACCTTTTCCTATATGGTCTAAGAGGACAGAGAAATAAAATGTGCACATGGCCTAAGTAGTCCCTAAACTCAATTGAAAAGTACAGTGTTTGTAGAATATAATGTAATGTAACATAATTGCCTTTCCATCGTCTGGTGACCAACAGTGTCTGAAGATGATGATGTCTCATGAGTTAGGAGATATGTGCCTGAAACCAAATAAATGTTTCAGTCAACACATTAGGGTGTTCCCAAAGACTATTGCACAAGCAGAAGCTGTTACTCTTTCAGAACCCAAGGGTGTGTTCTGCTTCCTGTAGTACTTTGAGGGCAGACATCAGTTCTTCATTCTACCCATTAGAATGTTTTATCTGTGGGGAAAGTATGAGTCCAACTGCTCCACATGCTGTGGGGCATAGACCGGAGCAGTTTATCTGTCCTATGCGCCATCAATGCAACAGTTGCAGGAGGTGCTGTGGGAGAGTACAGTAATGAGAACAATGCAAGATTTTCATAACTGGAAGCTTCTAAGTAGAACTTTTAATTTCAGTGATTTTTTTTTTCTTTTATCTAGCTTATTGGATTTGAGTACAGCAGACATTATTATTTAAAAGAAGTGACTCAAAGAAATTCACATACACAAACTTTGCTTTTTTAAAATGCGCTAAAACCCACTTGCACAAGATCTCTAGTTTAGGGAGAAAGAGTCATTTTAATAATTAGTATAATTATATTAACAAAGCCAACATTTAACTGTAGTGGGGAGTGTTTACTTTTGCAGAAGTTTTAATGGCAGATGTTACGTAAAATACATTAAATGAGTCAATAAAGATGCTTTTGAAAAAGTCAAATAAGAGAGAGCTTACTATATTTAAAAAGAAATCTATTTTTGTTAACATGATTTCATAGAGTAAATATGTATTGTGCTAGGTGGAAGTTCTGAATTCTGAAAACTTACTCATGCATTCATTCTTGCACTTCTTACACTTGCTGTACTGTATCTCAATTATTTTTATTGTTGAAGCAGGATTTAAAGTTGACTGACAAATTTGAACATATTGTTTGAAAATATACATTTTGAGAAACCTGGTAAGAATGGTAATGTGCAGGTGAAGTGTGCAACCTCAGCATCTGTGACAAATATGCATGTTTTTATTATTACTACTAGTTTTGTGAATGTTTCTGAAAGGAAATTAAAATTTCAGGTGGTGCTACAGATATTCAAATCACACTGCATTTCCATAGTAACATGGAACTACTAACTGACATACTGTTGAATGTGAATTTTCCATCTGATGGAATATCTTGCTTACTGTCACTTGTTTTCTCATCCAGTTGTTCTAGACTGTCCTGCTTACCCAGTCCTTCTCTAGCCAGAGCAATAACCTAGGGCTCCTCTGTCATCCTCTCTTTCTGGATTCTTGCCGTGCTTTCTATTTCAGTGTGAAGTTTCAGCTGCATGCATAGCTATAGGAAGAAGGGTGACTCAGAGAAGGCAGATTATAGTTTACTTCATGTGTCCCCTGACTCTTTTGTCAGAACAGAGGTAACAATAGCAGCTGTGGATGAGTGGGCTGCAGAGATCTTAAAGAAGTGCTTAGGCTTATATCACCTATTTTTGTGCAGCTTTGTCTGGAAGCCTATTACCCCTGCATTAAAATATATGTTGCACAACAATGCGCTGGGGTCAGTAATACAAGAATCTTCATCTAGTCTGGCGTTTGATATTGTGAAGAAACTAAGGGAGAAGGAGTTGTAGGGGAAGAACCTCCCTTTTAAATAAGCGCTATCAGCATTGTTTTGGTGGCCTTTTGGATGTCCTGGTAGTCAGTATTTTATTCATATGAATAGCAGTTATGAGTAGTGTGTGCCAACAAACAGAATTTCTTTCTCAAGTGATGACCATGCACGAAATTCTAGTTTTTGGTTTTTAATTACACTGACAGGTCTGTTCATTACTGTATCTGGTTGACACTGAGTTTTATTTCTTCATGGTACATTTATTTCCAGTAATTTCTGGCTGGTGTTGGTTCTTTGGTCCTTGCTCACAGACCTCAAAGTCATGTGAAGCTTCTGAAATTCTCAGATGTTGATTCTTTCTCCCTCGCTTCAGCTCAGGTGTCTCTATTTTCTCATAAGTGTGCATGCTTACTTGCTCTGTTCTAACTGATTCTGCTTTTTGACCGTCCACTGATAACAGCCCAGCAGCATCTCTGCTCATATCCTTCTCAATGTAAATTGAAATTTCTTTTTTATAAATAGCAGTGATTAATTATGGCAGGCTGTTAGAGCAGAGGTCAAAGATAACACTCAGATTGGGTGCCAGGGTTTTGGAAGTTCTTAACGGTTATGAGACTCCTCTCACACATGTCTGAGGTCACTGTCTTGAAACATTTCCCTTGCGTTCATGCTTGCAGCTACAAATGTATGAAATCAAAAGAAACTTCAACTTGTGCACCAGCAAGTTTGTCCATGTCTCGTCATGTCTCCATTAGTATCAAATAATGCATTGTGTAGTGACTGCTTTCCACAAGTCCTTTTATGTACTCTGTCAGTCTTGGTATCCTGGACACTTTAATGTCACTCACTGTAGCTTATAACAAATATTTGCATGCTTCAGAATGACTTCTGCCTTTCAGCTGAGGGTTAGATTGCCAGCTTATTTTCAGCTTCAAGTTTCATTGAATTGGCATGCCAGAACAGTGGTCATGTATGGGGTTTGCGTGTTATGGGTAAAGGACTTGCTAAAACACAAAAGAATTTGGACTACACTTGGCAAAAACCTAGAGGTACGATACAGTTGGTCTCCTTGTGTCATATTAACTCAGGACACTTGTTTATCTCTTATAGATTCCACGAGGTATCAACAAATAGTTCTGCACATTGAACCTGATTTGACTGACTTCTTTGGCTGTTAACAGAATTTAGGCTATGTATAGTGTACAGAAAGAAACATTAGTTGAATAGATATGATCTAATAACATTCAGTAAAGTTTAGATTAATCCCACAAGGCTTTTTCTGTACTATGTATAATCTAAGTTCAGTGGGAATAATTTAAGTATAGCAAAACCATGTAAAAACAATTATTCTGTAACTGGTTTGTCCAGTAGGGAAAAAAGAAATCAGTAATACTGTTCCCAACTGAGGGATTTTATTTTTCTGTTTAGTCAACAGTTGGGTATGTACCTAATTGAACAAAAGGTGTACATTTATTTGGTTTCCATAAATGTCAACATTCTATGTAATTTTTTTCTACCCAATTAAAATTCTAATTGCCCTAGAACCTGGATGCCATGTTCACGCAGTAGGCGATGGCACTAAGCTTATGATATTTTTGTCCCAGATTTAAAGGCTTATAACTTTAAGATGGGTCATATATTTTTTGAAAACTTTCAGCTGTCCAAAAGATCTGTTTCTAACTTGCCACCAGTATGTACAAATTCATTAATCTGGAAGATGTCAAATTTTCCGTATGATATGCTCCTTGAATCTGCTTACCCTATAGTCATAATATATACATAAAAAAGCCCCAAACAGTCTTTCCCTGTAATCTGCTATCAAAAGCCAGAGGGGAAATGGTACATTTTATAGAAAAAACATTCATTCTAGCTAAGCAGGTTATCAGTGGCTTGATTGCTTTCTGAGAACCCTTAGAAATGGTTCTCTAAACAAATTGGTCCCTGAGCAGGTATCTGCTCTTACGTATTTCTCCACCAACCCTCAAATGTGCAGCAGTATTAGTAATTTAGTTGCGTTTACTTATACAAGTATGGTGTAGTTCATTCAGATTCCACTGCTGCCTTCAGATAGAGGCTTAGATCTTTTATCAAAGTGCTAGTCTTATCAGAATGGCAGTTTAGCGGGAAAGAACAAAAGTAAGGAAAGCATAAATCTCTTTAACCCTCTGACACACTGCCGCATTAATAGAGAGTATTACAAGAGGTGTAACTATAATGTTATTACCAGGGGGTAGAGCTTTTGCGGCAGATCGGATCCTGTCATAATCCTGCCTTAATTTTTTATATTTACCCAGATTGCTTTCAGCAAGTGTTGTGATGTGTAATAGTAGGAAGCAATTAAACAACTTCTCTTTTCCCTTTCATCTTCCACAGTAATATTTTATTTCTCAGGTAGTGTTTTGCTATGGAGAAAAATGATTGACTTGCTGACTCACTAATGGACTGCCTCTTATGTTCTGTACTGGAAGTAGCCAAACTGTGTGTTTTCCATAGTCTGTATTCTCTTGGTAATGGGATGGTAGAGGACTTGGGCAAGGAGAGCAGGGCAAAGGAGGTTTAAAACAAAAAAGCAAAGAGCCTCAACAGAAACAAACCAGGGGTTCTAACAGTAGTAATCTCTGTAGATTTCTTTGTGATTTCTTTTTCTTTCATATTGCAGCAATGGTAATGGAAAGTTACCTGATTCTGCCATTAAGACTAACACTTTGGAATACAACATTGTATTTCAAAAAGCCAGTAAATTACAATGAACTTCCATTGCTCCTTCTATAAATGGGTCTGGTTGCAGTTCTGTGATACGGTCTCATGAGCTGTGACCTCGTTGCTTCACAACATATTTCCTTGCTGAAGAAGTGAGATAACCTGCCTGTTTTCATTTTAGCTGGGCTTGTTAAAGTGCTGTAGTTCTTCAGGATCATTAAAGACATGCAGGTTTTCAGTTAGTAAGCAACAAATTTCAGGGTGGAAGACCTGCTGGAGGTGCTTTGGTTCTGTTTAAGTGCTGGATTCCAGGAAGATGGAAGGAAACTTCAGTAAGGTAGTATATGATTTTGTTTTAAATATCAAAATCATCAAGCTTTCCAATTCCTAAATAAGATTCCTTTCAAAATCAAGACCTTACTAAAGTCACAGAAGTGAATTTAGGAGCTAAGCTGTAATTGCTTCTGAGCAGCCCACAGCCAGAAAGATTTTTTTTAGAAGTGCTTTGTATAAGAAGGCTATTAACAGGGAGCCTAAGCTGTTTATCTGATTGTGACTAATGCAGAATAAGCGAGCAAAGGTGTTGGAAGTGTCACTGTGCTTGAATATGAGGAGTTAAAGAGCCTTATACTGATTCGTGTGCAACTAATTCTGCATGCATGCTTTGTTATTCACAGGTGGCTGAAAAATATAAGGAATCTGAGGTAAACGATGCAATTTTCATGCTGTGAGCATATAATACCTTTTTAGACAGCAGGTAGGGGAAGAGCTGGAATTGTACTTTTCAGTTTCTGAGCATCATGGTTACTGCAGGCAGTCAGGAGCTGGCTTCTTATTACTGTAAGCACCTATGCACAGACTAAGGGCCAGTACTTTATAGCCAAGCTAGTGCATATCTGGACTAGGACTGATTCCAGAATGGGAGTGCAGAGTTGGAGGACAGATCATACACTAAGGAAATGCAACAATAAGTGGCTGAATGTGTGTTTGTTATTTAGTTATTGCTGGGTAAGGGTCTCCTATTGGTGTAAGGATATGTCCTCGGAGAGTACAGTTGGAAGAGATGGAGAAGCATACCTGATTTGTGTATGTGTGATCTGGTACAGGGCTGGTATCTATAGTTGCCACAAGCAATATATGTACTGAGAACCACTATCCTTTCCCCTACCATCAGTTATGGCTGGCTATTGCTGGTTGGAGGCTTGGGAATCCCTGAAACAACCAATACCCAGCCATGACTTTAAGTGTTTTCCTCTAAGAATTAAAACAAACAAATGAAAAAAATCTAACAAACAAAGAAACCACTGGCACTATCAGGTATTTGTTTTCTTTGTTTCCTTATGAAATACATATAAGTTATCTTGCTTCCCTGAAAACCGGCATTTTTCTTGGTACAGCTTCTAGGCATCCTGGTGCCTCATCAGGTTCATGTGTTTTAATGTCTTCTGTGTTTGGAGTTTTCTCTGTGAGTTCCTGATTTTCCTTATACGATTTCAGTTAAAATTTACCCATGTGCCCACTCCTGTGTGTAGAATTGGGCACTTGGGAAGTGCTGCTTTTCCCTCCCAGTTAGTTCTGGTTCTGTTATTGCCACTTAGCTCCATATCTTTAATGGTAGCATCTATTATTTTCTTTATCTCTCTCCACAAAGAAGCTTAAGTGTTTTTTTTCCAGCTTTTTATTTAGCCTGAATGATGAGCATACTAACTACACTACAACTTCAAGGTCTGTGGCTGTGACATCAGAGACACGATGCCAGCCACTACCACTTTCCAGAAGAGGCTGTTTAGCTAGCTGTATATTAATGCAGCTTAGCAGGTGGACATGAAGCAAACCAGCATGGTGAGATAGTCCTCAGCAGACCCCTGCAGTGTGCCACAAACTATGGTGTTTGAGAGTGATTCAGCTGTTAGCTGGGCTGAATTTTGGGGATAATGAAGCCTAAAATAATCACTGTCTTAGTATGATCATATTTCATATTGCTTCTACAAATATACAAGGATGGCTGTTACATCCTTTCAGGTAATTTGTCAAAACCACAATGGAAACAACCTTCTGGACTTGTAATAAAATACATTATATTGCTTTTTCTGAAGCATTCTCCATAAGAAGTTATTTCTTACGTATCAATGATTCCCACAATCCTTTCCACACTTCACATCTGTGAACACTGATCTAGATGACTTTTAATACGGACAAGAATAACAATGAGTTGCCCTCCTAGGAAAAGAAAAAATGTACTAGCTTAGATAGGTTACTCATGATTTTTTGCTGGGGCTGTCTTATAGCTGTGGTGTATATATGTGTATTTTACCTCTGTGTAAGGATCTAGTTCAGGCACTGAAATTCCAGCACTTGCATTAGTAATTATACTACAAAAGCTTTATTTTTCTGTAGTCAGTGCAGTATAAATGGCTTAGCTGATTCAAACTAAATCATTAAATCCTTTCTGGTTTGCATGGCATGGTTATTTTTATTATCTTCCTTCCATCTGTCCATGAACTACTGATTTGCCCAGTATTCTTTGGTTTTGCTGTTGGTGCAGTGTATTGGCTTCCTTTTTATTACATGGATTTCCCCTCTGCCCTGATCTTTGGAGGATGTTTATGTAAACTGAAACAAAGATTAGTTATAATGATGGTGTAAGCAGGGGGATGGAATGTCATTGATCCAACATTGACTACAGTCAGGAGGAATAAATCACACTAGAAAAAAGGGATGGGATCAATAGTTTTGAACCTCTTGCTTATTTCATACAATTTTTATGTGGTAAAATCTGATTTTTTTTTTGCCTATGTTGCTCTTTTATATGCCAGAAATTACCTTGACAGAGTTAAAAAAATATTATCAAAGGCCCATTGAATGTTTTTAGAGAAATACTGCATATTCTAATGTGCAGATTCAGGTAGTAACAACCTTCTGGATAGGCTGTGCAGCTCTATCAAACCAGTAAAGAGAAATGATGGATCAGGCTCTGCGTAACAAAACCAGCTTTATAATTATATAGGCACAGAATTAAAGCAACTAGCTATTGTGGGGCTTGTTTCTAGATGCCTATTAAAGTTAGCTAGCAAGCTCTGTTTATTGAAGAGCAAGGCAAATAGGGGTTGATTCTGAAAGTCAAGGTTCAAATTAGAATGGATGCAATAAATCATGTCTCTGAAGACAAAATTTGTATTCAATATATTAATACTTATGAAGATGACACAAATTAAACCTAGTATCGTAACTTGAGAAAATCAGTCTGTAAATAATATTTCTGGTGCTTACTGAAATTACCCTTGCTTAGGTGGAAGATATCTTTCTGTGGTGTTTTGACAGGGTGTTTTTCTTGCCCAAGTATTAAATAAACTGTTATCATATGATCAGTCCTGTTACACTGAGGGCAAAAGACCAGAGTGTAAGTGTGAAGCAGTGCCAGTGAATTATATTTGTAAGCGTAAATCATCCTCTTCTGTGTTTTCAAGTCACATTTTTCTTAGCACTAAGTTGGCTTCTTTTTAAAGACAGAAATCACTGACCTTTTTTCTTTCTAGTATTTTGATGGAACTCAGAACTGCTTATTAACAAAGGATATTTTCTCATCTTACAGTCTGCTGATTCAGTCTGTTGTGCTATAGTTCACGGCAAACTGCTCTAAGACATGATGTTGTGGAGGTCAGTGCTCCACTGGTGGAGCCAGTTCTGTGTCACAGAGAATTAAAAATCATCAGTGGGGTCAAGAAAGAATTTGATAAATTGGGATGGGATGGGTTGGGTGTAGCTATCAATGCTGTTGTGTAACTGTAACCTCCAACTTGACAGTGCTTAAATTGTTTGTTGGAAGCCAGAAAGGTATTTTAGGCTAGGATCATCATAGAGCTCTTAAAATAATTCTCTTTGCATCTGCTACTAGGTCCCTTCTGACACAGTGCTGAAATAGAGCTGTCTGGTGCTCTCTGGCCATTTGTTTCTCTGTTTTGAATTTGGATTCAAGATCTAATTTTTAAGTTCATATAGCTACAGCTGGGTAAGAAAACTCTTTAGTCATTACTGAAACTAATAAAGCTGTTGCAGAACTTAAAGTTCTCAAATTTTTTTCTCAGCAATGTTTATTTGTTAAAATCACGTTCTCATTGCAGGAATTATGCATTAGTTTTGATAGAGATGGGTTTTTAAATCCTCTATCTCTACAGAATAGCTGGTGGATAAAAATGAACCTGCATCCCACATACCCACAGGGAGTGCTTCACAGGCTTTCCTCCTTTCGTGGATCAGCTGTACTTGAATTGGTGCCCAGTTCTTGCTGGTGAGATATGAGAAAACTTTGTGAGACTTGGGAGAGTTTCACATCCAGATTTTTCATTAGTCATTAGGTATTAGCTATGTTGTTAGCACCTTGCTGAACAGTTTTTCTTCACTGACTTTCAGCAGAACAAAGCTTGCCTTTTATCTTCCTCATATATTTTGGTTGGATTCACCAAAGAAAATGTAGCTATTAATCTTCAGAGTAAGTGCATATTCATACACTGTAATGAAGGGGGGTGTGTGAAAAAAAATAGTTTTCAAGTTGGATATGGGTGATTTTGACAAATTACACATTTATGCAGAAAATTTTAATAACACTCTTGTGCTTAGGTCTTTTAGGTTTGGAGGACTGAATGGCTTAATCTAAAGGAGTTTGCTATGTTCTTGCATTGGGGAATTGAAAAATTTGCTTCCATAAGATGTTCCTTTGCAGTGTACTTAATTGGATGACTGGAATAACTGTTCATACTGGGATCTCCTAGAGGAACCTAAGACAGTGTAAACAAATGCTTGGAAAATAATTTAGACCTGCAGGGTAGGTAGCCTGTCCGCAGGCTGGGATCTTATGTCCTGGATTGTCCCTCTCCGCAGTGACATGTTGGATCTCCAGAGAAGTACACATAACACCTCCAGGTATGCTATGTCAAGATGTTGCATCATGACTTAAAACCCAAAAACAAACCCCCAAAATATCCCAACACCTTTTCATGGCAAACTGCTATTCTTCTTCTTTAATGAAAGAACTAATGATTTTCTTTTATTTTATTGGCTCTTGTAAGGCTAGCTTTTTCTCCTTTCTAAACTTTTTATTTCTGAACAAACACAGCTGAAATAGAGGACAGAGGGAGTATATAATCACTTACCGAAAAGCAAGTTTAGATTAATTTTGTTCCTATACTTTTCCCTTAGAAAAGGGAGCTAAATAAAAAATAATGAGGAGGGTAGGCAAGAAGAAACATAAAAGGAGAGTAGTCTTAGATAAATGCATAATAAAAGAACTAATGTGGAAAATGTTTAAGCAGGTGTCCATATGAAACATTTCATTTTTCAATTTGAAAAGAATATACATAGGGATAAAAATTCACTTAGTGTACAAAAAGCAATAAAGGCAGTCCTGGGTACTCTGTTTCTCTTTTCAAATCTGATTCAGATTTGATTTCATTTTTGACCACTGTTTTCCTGAATTATACACCCTGCCTTAAATTTTTGGAGAACTATTTTGTAAAATACACCTGATTATCCAACTAAGCCTGACTTGGGTTTACTATCTGGGCATCAGCAAGCTCCATGCTAGTTGTTAGGAAATCGATTTCGTTTAGTTAACATGCAGACTAGCTGCTTGTATTGCAAATTCACTTTCTGGAATTTCATTCAAGAAAGTTACAACACACTGTCTTTACAACATATCACATCTCTCCTTGTTCATATGGTTTGTATTTCAAACGCATATTATGAAATCACATGCCATATTAGATGGATGAAAACTCATTGGAAAGCTGGCTTTCTATATCTCTAGTCAACACAGATTTAGTGTAGACTATTACCTACAGCTCTGGTAATTACCTGAATCCTTGGTTACAGTACACTCCTGCCAAAAGGTCAGGATAGTGAATTACTAGCCTGGCGTTGTTCTCCTTATGACTCACAGTATTTAATTCTTTTCATGTTTAAAACAACAAAAAAGGAAAGAAAATTTGTGTAAGGCAATAGCATAGCAGTTAATAAGGCAAAACTACCTGCTGTCGAATGCTGAGAATACTACCTAAAAAATAAATATATGGATATGTGTAAAAAATGAAATCAAATTTTTTTCAAATCAAATTGTGAATGAGCTTGACTTTGCTTTATACACTTAACATTAAATATGTATTTTTGGTTTGTAACCTACTGTGAGAAACTGATGTTTGCAGCTGTGAATTTGTCAGAAATCTATGTAAACTTTCCCAAATTTTTTGAGATCATTCAGCAGAAGATGTGAGAGAGGCTATATCTGAAAGCTGTTGGCTATAATAAGGCTTTTAAAAAATGTAGGAGTCCAGATTTTTTCTATTATTCTACTATTAAGTGGGGTTTTTTTTCTATTTACCTGTTTCTATTTATACTATCTAGAAAAATACAAAATGTTGCTCAATATAGATCATTTCAATAGCTATGGAGACCAAAATCCTCCTAGATCTACTTGAAATAATTACTCATATTCCATAACCAGGTAAAAGCCAAGAATCTGTCACCAGAAAAAGCAGGAAATAAAAATTGCTAGTAAATAACTTCACAAACAGCTTTGCATGATTGCACTTCAGTGATTTTGATTTGGTAAACAATGCAATGATATTGAACTACTTTGCCATTCAAGAAAGTGTTACAAGGTATTTCTAATTAAAATCGGTGTTTGTGTGCTGAAATTTGTTACACCCTTTGCAAACCTTTTGCTTTCAAAACTAGACTGATACAAAGTGAATGTGTTTTGGAGATCTCACATTCGTAAGCTTGCGGTGCCTAATGCCTCTTCCATTCTCGTGCTTTGCTTAATTTATCCTCAAAAAGTATGTGTGCTGTCATCCCCTCACCATCGCTTTACCCTCCCTTTCATTTTGCATGCCTTTAGCTGTGTGATCCTCAAAACATTCTTAAGTGTGACTTTATTTCAGGGCTGTTTTTCGTGTGTTTGTGGGTTGGGGCTTGATAATATTAAAATGCTTAAGGGGAAAAGTTTGACAATAAAATGAAAAATATTGTTTATGTTGTGTGTGCGTGGCAATGACTGCAGCTTGCAAATGCATGTTTCATGTTATTTTATTCTTAAACTTTATAACTATTTTAGGATTTGGTTTAGAGAAAGGAGACGTTTCCTTATAAAGAAATCAGTGATACCTGTTGTTTGTTTAGCTTTTATGTACTCAAAGGGATTATAAATGTGACAACCAGCTGCTAAAATCTGCTTCTTTTAAAGTAACTTCTAGAAGTTACTAACAAAGCAGTAGCTTATTTAATTTGTTTTATTTGGTACATGCGTAATCTTGTTCTCATGTATGTTTCCTTTCATATGTACCTCCATCATAGCCACCACCAGAGGCAGACTTTTCTGGAGACTTGCAGTTCTAGGTTGAATCCTTGAAGATGCTAAAAATAAGGCTTTCTTCGTTTATGTACATCCCAGCTGATATCATTCCACACTAGAAACTGTTTCAGCTGTTTGAATGGATTTAGCATACTTCTTTTGACTTGTTCAGATCCAGGAAAACAAAAAATTGAGGTAGAATATTAGTAGTTTGGTTTGAGGGTTTAGAACAGGATTTTGAGATTCAAAGCATAGGTATCAAGCAGAAAACTGGATAATGAAGTTGGGTATTAAGTATGTGGAAGTCAGTAAAATGCTTTTGGTACCTTCTGGAATACAGAAGGGGAAAAACCTCTGGTTTTGTTTGGCAGAATTAACAGATGAAGCAGTATCAGGGAAGAGAAAACAAAAAAAAAGAAGAGGAGGTTTTCTAGTTCTCTCTCAATTTAATTTACTGCAGAACATTTGGGTATTGTAATCCTAGTGCTTTTTTTTTTTTCACTACGCATGGTACGCACTGAATGTATGGCACTACAGCATCTGAAGATCAGTGTTTGCCTCTACTTTAACTTTCAGTATTTTTCATTCCTTCTTCCCCTAAGATTGATTCCTCTGATTTGTTAAAACATTCTCTGCTCAGGATTTAGGAGGACATTTAACAATGCCATCAGCCTTTTATTAGGATAATGGCTGAGACAAAGTGCACTTAGAAATCAAATTTAAAGTGTGGTGATGGAGTCTGACAAAAAAAACTTTTCTGCAGTTTGTCCCCTGACTCAGGGACACGAGACAAACTTGCTTTGAAGAAATATTTAAAAATACCCTGATATTTCTGTTGAGCTCTACAAATTGATATAGAATAGGTGGTCTTGTGTCCAGCAGGTAAACATTTATTTATATAACTTTAAGCAGGTAATTTGTTGTCCTTTAGGTTTTCATCCTGTAAGATAGTAATTAAGTCAATATTTCTTCAAACAGGTAAAATATTCAAGCCTAGGTTCACTTCTGCCTAAGCATAATTGAAGTCAAGATTTTCCAAGTGCTTGATGTATAACTGCCATTGCCAAAACCAGGAAATAATTTGTACAGAAGATGGTGGAACATGTAATGCCTCCCCTGCCAAACCAAAACCCACCCACAAAGCAAAACAACCAAAAAAAACGCCCAAACAACTAAACCTGAACCTAATCTTTAGATACCTAGATCACACTTCCAGATGCATGTAATGGTCAATTACTCTTGTAGCTGGAGATAAATTACAGTAGTGACATTGCTTTGTTATAAGCATTGCAATGTATGCAATGACTAAGGTGGTTCACCTCATGATTTTTTGGGCAAATGAATTCTGCATTTCTCTCTTTGTAACAGCTGGTGTAGAAATCTGTTTTCATACTTTGGTTATTGTGTTTGTTCCTTTAAAAAGATAAACAATTGGTATTTTCTAGAAACCCAAGTATGCCCCGTTTCACTGCCGGCAAATATGTGCTAGTGGCGAGCAGCAAGATTTGGGTTACAATTGAATTTATGTTCCTAATTGCTCTAGTGCTTCTGTAAGCAAGTCTCAAAGCACAAAGTTATAAGATAAAGTTATTTTTGGTGCAATTGTATTTATTAACGCAATCCTGTTTTCTGGCTTTCCCTCATCCTGTTCTTAATGTATTAGATCAACATCATATTTGTTTTCCTGCCAAGCAGTAGTGAAATATAATTACAATTTAAAATGTAGTCCAATCTTGAATGCTAGTTTTGCTTTTTTTTTTTTTAGTTAACAATACAGTTTTCTTAAGAGATGAAAATGGAAGATTTGCTTCTTTTTAGCTTTTTGCTTTCATAAAACAAGACGTCTGCCTACTCTGTAATCATGAGGCAATGCTGCTTATTCAGGCTGTTGGATATAAATCCATGTACATGGCTCACAATAACATGAGCATAGTTGTTTAGTATTTCTGGCACGCGGTAATTACTGATCCAAGTGAAATGATCCTCAAAAAAAGCAGAACTTGGTAAAGTGTTTTGAAACTTGAGAACATCAGAACTGGGTGCACAAGTTCTATATATACTTTCAGTGTGGTTCAGCTAATTTTTTATTCCTATTGGGTTCATGGATTTATTTTTTTTCTTCCAAATTCATGATTTGTGGTATTTTTACTGGAAATTTCTAAAAATTATTAGATTTTTGTGTCAGTCTTACTTTTAGAGTCTTGGTATAAAGCTGGAAAAGACCTCCTGTTTACTTGATCAAATTTGGCTGTTGTAGGTAAGTGTCATATGATCCATAATAAACCAACAGATATGCAGATGTCTTAAGTCTTGAATCATAGCTGTTCATGCAGAGCTTTGGAGGAAAAGAGGATGAAAGGAATGGATGATTAAAAGATTGTTAAAAGCTTTCTAAACCAATTCCAAACTTCAGTGAATAAAGCAACATGTGAAAGATAACTGAGAATGCTAAATATACTGAATATCATAAAACACCCTAAAGATTGTCAACCAGGATTCAGATTTTTATCTAATGTTCCCCGGTGAGGGAGTGATGAACAGATGTTGCCATATTGAGAAGCATGATGAATACTTATAATATTATTCATGTTTCTTTACATTTTACCATACCTCTGAAAGGAAAACATGTAAAATATCAGCAATCAAATGAATCTTAAACTTTGCTAGTAAGGTAGATTTGGTGCTTTCTTTGAAGAGATATCTTGTGTGACTAGCAAATACCTTGCCTTCAATGTCTTGTCAGATGTGTTGCTTTTTTGCTGTCAAAAAGTGATGTTCTATTTCTAGTAGTTCAGCATCAACCTTTGGCTATTACAAAATTGGTGCCATTGGCTGCCAGGCTTGCATCTTCTCAATTGGCTTACTTATCTGTGTTCAGCAGGGGTAGACAGAAATGTCCCATTCACAGGATGCTCCAGCCTTAGGCTCACCAGCCCTGGGAAACTTCAGTATATCAGTTTCAAAGAAACTGTCGGCAACCTCCTCTGACAACATAGTCTACAAAGTACCCTCCAATATATTTCTCAGGCTGTTTTCTCTGTGTCTTTTATATATACTGTTTGTATTGTATAAATACTTTCCCACTTCTCTTGTCTCTGGCAGCAAAGTTTTGTAACAGAAAGTGTTACGCTATTCCCTTTACAGGTTTACCTTGCCTATGTGCTAGTATATTTAAAGATACAATGAAAAATAACAGCTGGTAAACGGCATAAGACAGTACTTATGAAAGGTCTTCCAAAAATTGTCACTGTATCCTGGTATGTTCTTTAAAATAGTTAATATTCTCCATATCTTTATTTGGTGGAGAAAGAAATAATATGACTATCATGTGTGAAAGCTCTTGTCATCAGCTTATTTAAGCACTCCTTCCATCACTGCAATTTTATATTAGAAGAGCAAAAAAATAGTCATCTTCATTATTCTGTGTACCTGCAGTCATGATTGTGTATTTATGTGCACTTGCACACACTCACAATTGCACATGTATAACCTCAAATGAATGTTTTATTTTCTAGTAAATAGCATCTTACAGAGCACTCCTAGTTTGCATGTAAAATGTTAGGCCATAAACTGTGCTTATTCTCCTTGAGTTAAGCTATGTTGTTCTTCAAATAGCCTGGTCTTACTTATTATAGCATTTAGTGCCTGTGTAAGCTACTTTTTACCAGTGATTGCATTGCTTTAAATCTACTTATTCTTAATATCAACATAGCATGTCTTGTATTTGATGTAATTTCAAATTATATAATGGGATATCCCAGCTACAATACAAGGCTTTCACTGTTCTGATGCACAGGAGAAATGAGATCTTGTATGTCAGGGTGACAGTGTTACTGATTTTATTGCTCTAACTGCATAGGGCAGGTAGGGGTACAGAGAAAATGACTTTGATTGCACCATGAGACCATGATGCCTTGAAATTCTCAATTCTAACTGCATCTGTGTTTACGGTGTCAAAACTATTGTGCAGGCAAACATGAATAGCTGTGATGCGCCTGTCCATTTCTACTGTGAATGCTTTAACTGAGGAAAAAAAAAAAGGGGGAGGGAGGGAAGTATCATTTCAAGGGGAAAAAATTCAAATTTGAAACCAGAGTTAAATATATAGGACTCCCTTCAAAACTTTGAACACAAAATAAAGTGATGTTTAAGAGTGTAAAGTCATATATCCTCCTAAATGCACCCCTCCTGGGGTGACTGGGCAGAGAATTGGAAAAAGGTAAAAACCTTTGGCTTGAGATAAGAATAGATTGTTAATTGAAATAAAGTAAAATAATAATAATAATAATGATGAAAATAGAGATAGCAAAAAGAGAGGGAGGACTAAAACTCGAGAAAAATAAAGTGATGCAAAACACAATTGCTCATACCCTGCCCAGCCCTGAGCAGTGACCAGCCACTTCTGGCTAACTTGACCCATTTCTATACTGAGCATGATGTTCTATATAATGGAATATCCCTCTGGCTAGGTTGGGCCAGCTGTCCTGGCTCTGCTCCTGCCTGACTTCTTGTGCCTCTCCTCACTTGCAGAACTTGAGAAACTGAAAAGTCCTTGACCCAGGGTAAGTACTACTTAACATACTGATGGTTTGGTTGTTGCTATCAGCATTGTTCTCTGACTAGAGCAAAAACACAGCACTGCACCAGCTACAAGGAAGAAAATTAACCCTATCCCAGCTGAAATCAGGGCAGAGAGGTATCTATACAGCTGACTGCTGCAATATTTATGCAACTGTTCCTTTGCTAGCACATCAAATTAGTGGAGTTCTCTGATATTACACTGGACTTTCCTGTGTCTCCACCACAGCACAACTGCAAAAAGGAGCTAAGGGCTCTTTTTCAGCTTCAAGCCTGTACAGCGTTTAGTTTTGTGGACAAGAAGGAATGAGTCGTCTTTCTTGGCTCCTTAGTGCTGTTGTAAAAAGTTACTTTTAAAAATAGAGACTAAATATTTGGCTTCTCTGGAATGGTGGCTCTTATCCATGAAATTTTGTGTTTAGAGCAGACATGAAGCTACCAGGGGCTATGTAACTTTTTTGCAAATCAAAATTAAGTGTAACTTGATAATTTTTCTCTAATGTGGGTTTCTGACATACTTTTACAGCTAAAACCTTTCAAATCCAGTCAAAAAATGAGTATTATAAAGCATGCATAAAAAAGTAATTTCTATTGAAAACTTTAACTCTTGGAGAATTACATGCAGAGATTATGTTCAGGGTGTGTTGAGACGACCTTTTGCAATGATAATTCTGATGAAAGTTTGTGGGGGTTTTGAGGTTTTTTGGTTTTGGTTTGTTGGGGTTTTTTTTGGTTTTGGATTTTTTTCTGTGGTTTTTGTTTTTTGGGTTTTTTTTTTTGAGTGGTTTTTTTTTTTTGTTCGTTGGTTGTGTGATTTTTGTTTGGTTTTTGGTTTGGGTTTTTTTGATCACTTTTACTTGCCTTTTGGGTTACCAGTGGGCAAGTTTTGTTAGGGATGCATCTGCAACATTTTCTACACAAAATTCACTATATTAAGTTGAGACAAGCTTCGTGATTCACCCCTGCTCAATCAGGCTTTGCAGATGAAGATCTCTGAATTGCTGACATGCAGTATCTCTGAACAACAGCTTCTGAACAGCTACAAGAATTGGCTGCTTTCAGACATGTTAGGCTTGATTTGAGAGGAGGAAACTTGTTGCTCTTCTGCTGTGCCAATACTAAATGACAACTCAAAAGGAGATGTCACTGCCGCATTTTGATGCCAAAAGAATACAGAAATGGAGCTGAGAATGGCTGCTAAGTTAAAATCTGTGGTGTCAGAAAGGTAGTGAACCTAATTATGAAGTAAAGAAGCTAGAAACATGCCAAAACAGAAGGAATAATAGATACACATGATAGGGGAGAAAAAATTAAGTCTAATTTAGCTTTTAGGGTACTAATTCAGAGCCAGCGCAGGTCAAAGTTTTCACAGCACTAGCCTGAAGATGTTTATGAGGCTAGTTGTGGTGTTGGAATTTCTGGTTACATGGATGACTTGCCACACTGACTTGGATATTGTATGACTGTGATGTTTTTTATATGAAAGTGTGGGCGTCCTTGGGTGTTTCTGGTGTTTCACAGTATATGAGCTGGATCCTTAGTTATTTATTCTGCAGCATGCCATTAAATCAAGGGGCAAGGTTTTAAAGCAAGCTATCCCATATGCAGTAATTAAGCCAGTTGTCTTCCTGATGTCTGTCGTTTATTCTTTATCTGGATAATTTTTTCTCCATAGCTAGTCTGGAGCTGTCTGTGTCCTGGATAACTTGCCATTTCCAGGGTGTATATTGTCACTTGGTAGCTGTAAACAGGAGATGAGCCTACCTGCTTTTTTCCATCTGTTGGAACATTAATTAGGGTTTTTTTTCCTTTTTTCTTTTTTTTCTTTTTGCTTCTAAAGCTTGTAGGAACTCAATTGTCTGTGAGAGTTTTGCTGTCCCCTACTCTGTGTCAGTGAGGTTTGGATAAAATAAAACAGTGTTTTCTCAGTTATTAAACTAAAAACAGTGAAGCAAGCTATGCAGTCATGTAAGTAAGTTTCATTGCCCTAGAATCAGGGCTATAAAGGTCACTGATCTGGCAACACTTCACTGACACAGCTACACGAGTCCTAAGCCATAGGTTTTAGTCTTGTGCAAATTTTTCCTCCTGTCACGTATAAACTTGCATAATGTAATGGCACAAAAAACAGATCCTTCCCATAATCATTGAGTGATACAACTGCAGATGCTGGCCAGAAGATGGATAGCATGGATGCAGATGCTGCCCAAATACTCATTCTCCCAGACTCCACTGTGTTATTTTATAAATCTTTCAAGTTAATGTTATATAAAAAGATGGGTTTGTGTGGCTGCTTCTTTCACTTAATCTTCAGGAAGGTTCTGAGCCGTGGGATTTGCTTAAATGTCTAATCCATGCTGTTCTGAAAAGAAGCTGTTACATGTTAACTAGACCTTTATTTGTCCTTTGTCATATGTTAACTGCGGTAATGTTCCAATTTTGTGACTGTGATATAGTTCTCTGGAGAGTAATTTGCCCCAGCTAGACCATCTGAAAACAGGTACTTCATGTTCATTCTCCCTCAGTAATTCAGCTATTACTTCAGTAATGAATGCTATTTTAATAAAGTTTTATATATACCTCCCTGTATGTACCCGGGCATAACCTAAAGGTATTCCAAAATTTTTGTCCCCTTTCTTATTGCAGCTTTCTCCACATATGCCCCTGATTATTAAAATAGTAAAATAATGAAACTAGACCTGTACAACTGAAGGGCTTATTTCCGTTTCTTGACCAGGTTTAGAGTATGTGCCCAGGACCGCTCAGGATAAGGCCATATGTTTATCTCCAAATAAATCTCTAAACTGAACTGAAATTAATATCAAATTCTGTGCATCTATTCTGTTGTTTTACATTGATTAGTTTGGGGGTTTTGTTGGGGTTTTTCTTTTGTGGGGTTTTTTTTTTTGTTTGGGGTTTTTTTGGGGGGGTGTTTTAGTTTTTTTGTTCTTTTTGTTTGAAGGGGTTTTTTGGTGGGTGGGGTGTTTTTGGATTGCTTGGGTTGGTTTTTTGTGGGGTTTTGTTTGGTTGGGTTTTTTTGTTTGTTTTGGTTTTGTTTTACTCTTAAAACTTTCCTTCACCCTAAATCTCTCTCAATATCAACTTTGAATCTGAAGTTCAAGGTAAGTTCTTCCTGGCACATGTTTCATCAACAATGAAATTTCTGTAATTAGAGCTTGGAAGTGAAAGCATAAAAACACAGCAGTTTTAAATACAGTGTCTTGGGGGAAAACAGAAAATAACTGATGGTTGAAGGTCTGAATCAGCTGCTTTCTGGAGTCCAGGGAGCTATAGGATTTGCTGACGCTTCTGTACTTTGATGGTTTTGTCATTTAATTCCCTGTTCAAGACCGCAAATACTTGTAACTGATAGAGATGTTATTCTCTCTGCTTCCACTCACTTTGCTCCTAAAGGAAGAGCAACTTAATCCTGGAGTATGTCCTTTGCACTCTGCCTGTCTCTGGCTTGGCAGCTGTGACAAGTTTTCTCACCTCTTTCAACTGCCTAGCACTCAAGTTTGTGCTTGGAAAACACGGCACTTTACAGAAGAGCAGCAACCAGAGGCGCAGGACTGGCTGATTTCAACACAGAGGAGCTGAGAGGAAGGCTAAGCTGACTGCCCTTACCTCTAAAGCACCGTGGTATCAAAGTCCTTCTCTAACAGCTGCTGCTTTCGCTAAAGCTTGCCCAAACAGAGCTTGTCCCTTCATCCCTCCCCCAAAATCAGGAACACCCCTGCCTGCCTTGAGGTGTAACTGCCGCTGAGCAGCGTGGCTAGCTCAGACCAGTAGGGCAAGCATCTTGCTGGCAGCCTGTGGGGAGCAATAGACTGTCTGCTTTGCATAGGCTTCACAAGGTGACCATCAGGTAGGTCTGCCCACACCAAGTCCCTCTGCCTTGCCAAAGCATGCCAGGCAATATCCCAGCACTGCTGGTCCCTCAGCCAGCCTCAGCATCAATCCCAGGTTGATCCATTGCATGCTTCCTCCTAGCAGAGCAACTTCTTGCACAATTTCAGAATTGTCTTCCAGCCCACCCTGTTTATTACTGCAAATGCTTTGTCCCATACTTTTGACTGATGCTTCATGTTTGGTATGAACAACCAAATAGCCCTGTAGCCAGTTGTACGCTGCTGCCAGTGCAGGGGGCTGCAGATTCCTCCCCAGCCTCAATGCAGGGACAAAATGATTGCTTTCTGATGCTGTCAGAAACCCTATCTAGAAACATCCCCCATTTTATTATTTCAAATATCACAGTCCCAGGTGTGATTAGTATGACCCAAAGTTTAGAAACCAGTGACAGAATTTGAAACGCCCTCAAGATTCTCCCCAGATGAGGCAATTCCTGCACTTCCCATCAGTCTGCCCCTTTGTACAGATTTCAGCCTTAGGTAGTTTTTACTTAGTTCTTTCTTCACTTCCTGGGTGAGAGGCTATCATTTAAGTGCTTGAACAGCAACTCTTTGGCTTTTTTGGTGAGGCTGCTAGCGTAACACTGAAGCCCTTGCTTGTGCAATGGCAAAGTAGTCTACTTGTAACCAAGAACGCGGCAACCTGGGGAGAGTGATACTGGTTTAATGCTCTTCTTGTTGACAGCTAATTCCCTGTATACTCTTTGAAGTAGCCATTCACAGACTTCTGGATGTGTCTTGATGGAGGGAACTTTTAGTAGCCATACGTTATGTAAACACGTGCCTGCCTGTGCATAGAAATATATGAATTTATGGTATGACTACTGCTTTCCTTTTTGAGCACTCACAAACAGGACTATGAAAAATTAAAGGCAGCTACAGTGAAGCTGTTTATCCACTAACATAGAATTACTCAATCTATGTCTAACCAGCTTGATCCATTCTATCAATACCAAAATGAAAGGACAGTTTCTGCTCTTCTAGTAACTAACCTTGCAAATGCATTCTGAAAATTCTGTCATGCTGAATTCCATGGCTCTTATCATTTGCAGAGCTTTTTTGAAAGCAGCCTCAGGTTACATGCATATTGGATTACAGCGCATCAAAGAGATTAAAATAGGTGTGTTATAAGGGCTTTTTCTTATTCCACTTGCAAAAAATTGCATTAAAAAGACCCTTCAGAGGAAACAAAAAAGGGCTCTGAGGAACCGAACTGGAAGTAGCAGCTCATAGAAA
The DNA here is from genome assembly GCA_009867235.2 of Psittacus erithacus. Taxonomy (NCBI): domain Eukaryota; kingdom Metazoa; phylum Chordata; class Aves; order Psittaciformes; family Psittacidae; genus Psittacus; species Psittacus erithacus. The sequence continues at coordinate 7,742 of WYDI02019234.1, read as the reverse complement.
AATGCAGAATGGCTGGCAGATTCCTGACAATATACACTGGTGCTTTGTTGCTTGCTTTAATGTGTTTTATGTCCTCATGCAGAAGCATAAAGTTGAGCATTAACGTGTGAGAATAGAAACTACACATTATCAGCTCATTTTATAGTCTTGTGAAATTATAAAGAAAATAGCAGTTACTTTCAGATGCTAATTTTCTCAGGTACTGCTTGCTGACAGACTTGGTGGGAATTTGTAGGTGACTGAATGCCTTTTGGAGTGCAACACTTGATGTTATTCAGCGATTTTAGAGTAAGATGGGGCATCTGGTTTTAGGATCTCTTGTACCTTGAGGTCTGAAAATTTGGAAGTTGCATTTGATTCCATTCCCATTACCAATAAAAAGCTCGCAACATGAAATTGTGCGGAAATTATATGTTGCTTTTTGTAAAAGCATTTTGAAAAGCTTCCTGTGTGCAGAAGGACCAAAACCAATTAGAAGATCATAGAAGTAGCAGCTAAAATGTTACAGAAGAGGAGTAAGTTCAGGAGGAGAAGAGGAAGGGGGAGTGCATTTTTGAGAATCGCGTATACCTAGGTGTTTGTATCATCCTCTTGTTGACCGAGAGAGAATCCAAGCCCTGAGAAAGGATCTTGCCCTTCACACCACTAATCCACTTCTTGAAAACTGACAGATTATCTGATGTTGATTCTAGGAGCCTTGGAGGTACAATGTTTGGTGGAAAAGTCTAGAATACTGAGTAACTCAACTTCAAAATAAACAAAAGCATGAAACATTGTGAACTGTATCAAATATAACCCAAAAGAGGTTATCTGTGATTCAGAATTTTCTCTAGACAATCTACAAGGTACTGGTTTTGGAGACTTAGTGATTTATAATCCGATTTTACGGAGCTGTAGTTGATCAGTAGTTATTTTTAAAGCGCATGTACCTCCAGATGATCTGAATATTTTTTAGAGCATTTTAAGGAATCAAATGTGTTAGTCTACTTTACGGGTGTCAACAAACTACTAGGACAAAGGAAAGTATTAGAAGGAAATAGAATGTAGCTATGATGCTAGAAAGTGGGTGCAGGAAGTACACTTGGGACGGACTGCAAATATTCACCACAACTTGACGAAGAAGGAATATTCATTCAGATTTAACACTAAAACTGAAACAGAGTTGGGAAAGCATGTGCACTCTGATGGTTTTGATCTTAATAACCTGCCCCTCACAGCGCATGGGGTGGGAAAGGAGACACTGCCCTTGTCCTTCCCAGCAAGAGCCATAGGGGAAGGAGGAGTTCCCAACCCAGTTTCTCTGAGAAGCGCATCTGGGGAAACTATTCTATACCTGTTTGTGCATCAGCACAGTAACACATTCTGGGGCGGGGAGGGGGGAAGGGGAAGGTGACTTTGGCTCTACCCTGTAATGCTGCTGACTTTACAATAGGGTGTTTTCTGATCCGTCCAACCCCTGCAGTGCTTTCTGTTTACAGTAACATGCTTTGCAACTCGAGACACAGCTGCGTTTTATACTATACTCCTTCTTGTGTATAGCTCTGAGTACATCCTCAGTATTGCAAGCTCATTCTTGTAATTAAAATGCCATTCAGATTGCATTTGAAGATCAAGCGCCTTATTGTACTGGTAGTGATTAATCCTGAAGTATGCCCAGTACCACTGAATCTGTTGATTTGGGAGCACTGACTGAGGATGTAACATATTGACCAGTCAGCTTTCCTAAAGTATATATAATCTTAACAGTGGTCTGTGCCTCTCACATCTATAACCACACATGATAACACAACAAAAGGAAGATATAACATTTGAATGTTTTCTTTCAGCCTGCCATTATCTTATGAGCCTACAGATGGTAATTCGGGACACATCTCACAGGGACTGTTTATGGCAGCTACCTGAGAAAATTACCCTTTCCCAGGGAAGTGGCCTGCCTATAGGTACAATTGGTGCTGGACTTCGTGCCTTTTCTTCAGCTTTGGGATGGAGTCAAAACAGTGGGATTTACAGAGGAACAACTCAATTTTCTTTATTAGGCAATATTTGAACATGCTATATGAATTACTTTGTAGCTGCAAGCCAATAGTCAACAAAATAGATTGATATTTTGGTTTACTTCCTTATTTCTCAGTTAATTCATTAGTACTGAGGTGGAGGAGCTACTGGTTACTACTGGCTCTGTCGCATTCTGTCTGAGCTTCTAAAAGATTTTATATTCATTATCTTTAAGTGGTGTCTTAGAAATTTTGTATCTGTAATTTGGACTCTGGCCAGAGTGAAAAAAAAAAAATTAAATAAATTTAAAATGCTTGTTAGTCTTGAATAAGAAACTTTCAGTTAAATTCAGAAGAGCTTTTGCGTGTAGACTAAGGTGACAAGGGACTTTAGGGTTATTAGCAAACAGTGGACCTCACCTGGAGCTTTATTAAGTTTTACCATCCACCAAACTAATGTATCTTTTCCTCACATATAAGTCGTTAAGATAAAGTTGTTTCCTTGTTTTGCGGACATTTTTAATTATGAGATTTTACTCCCCTTCTGTCACTTCCTTGCAAGCTAGTGACACTTAAGGCTTTCAATCCTCTGCTTGGTGCTGCTGAGTTCTAGTCCAAATAATCTGTCTGCAGATAATTATGTTGTCTTACTTAAAGACTTTTCATTTCATATGAGGTATAAGGATCAGATGAATTAATAAACGCTGAATATCTTTTTTACGCTAATAATTTTCAAAATAAATGACAAGGGAAGAATATGTGTCAGCAGTTTAGTATCATCAGTGCAGTGCATCAATAACATTTGAAGATCTTGTGGCTTTTTCATTTCATATTTCATTAGGCTTTATAATTCTAAGTGCAACTTCTTTGAAATAAATACGTTGGTGAATTCAAATATTGGACTTTAGCATTTGGAGTGTAATATATCACAAAAATCCTATGGCAGCACAAGAGCTAAATTTGTACTCCAGGAAGTAGTTTCACCTCTTGATGTCTGGTTCTTCATCGCTCCCGGCACGTAGCTGAACAAAAGGTGGCTGACTAAAATAAGTCCGATTTTTTCCTAGCTTGCCTCACACATGTGACTTATTTCCAGTTCTCTCGGGACACAGATAAAGGGGGAAGTAGTAAAGATTCCTCTGCAGTGTACAAAAATGGCTTTCTGGTGCAGTGCCAGTCCACTGTGGGAAGAGTAGGACTGACACAACCACTGCTGGTTGAGGGGATGGGCTTCAGCTCCTTCCTACAGCCAGAGACTGAAATTATGAGTAGCTTTTCAGCAAGTTCAGTCCAGTTATTAGAAAACAAATCCCCTCTGTGTTACAAGAACAGCTGATTGAGAAGTCATGTGCAGCTCAAGAGCCAGTTTGGATTTCCTGGCTATAGCATCTCATCTATGTTGTTCTATCGTACACAGTCATGCAGTCACAGACCTTGTGATTTGGTCACAGCACTGGTTCAATATGTGATCCTAAGGAAGTTACATCACTTATGATTAAGTTCTCCTACTGATCAAATGATAATGACTGCATATGTGTAAAAGAAGAATAAGAAATATGTGGGAAGTACAATTGTTTCAATATAACAACTGATGGCAAATGCTACTCTTCACGTTTATTATAGAAACCAAATTTTTTTCAGCATTTCCAAGCGAAAGTTTTGGAACCCAATTTCAATTTTCTAAGAATTTTCAATTCTTAGAATTGAAATAGTCTATCTTTGTTCAGGCATTTTTCCTGTAGTCCTTTCCTCGGGATTATTCCTGGATGCCCTGAGTTCAGTTGTAACAGAGCTGTAATAGCTCCTTTGTGGTAGTTGGTGCAGTAGTTTTCTATCCAGAAACCATCATTTTCATTGTGGATTTTTTCGTCACTTTTTTAATTTCAAAATGCAACTAGAATGCTAGCTCTGTTTAGGTTAGCTGTTCTTGGGAATGTTGTTACAATAGGCAGGTGAACTGTTTAAATAGTTCCAAAATCTGCAGGGAAAACCAAGCACATGTCTATTTTAGCCTTAGCATTAGACTGTGTCTGTCTTTCTACTCTTATGAGAATTCTGAAAACATTGGGAAGCACCTGCCGTAACTATATTTTTGATATATTGTTGCATTTTTTTTCTTTTTCGGACAAATGGATGTGATTATTGCTTTCTATTAAGAGCAGAATAATTAGGAAAAGAAAAGCAGGTGCTGGAGTTATGTTTAATGCCTAAAGCATTACATGTTTGTCAGCAAAGCGGAGGGTCTTTGAGTCAATGCTGATTGTGCCTGACAGTAAAGCTCTGCTCTGATAAACAATTAAGTATGCTGAAATACACATTGTTTACAGCATCTGTGGTTGAGTAGTATTTTTTAGGGCAGTACATCAAGGGATTAAAGTAAAAGAACAGAGTTTCTATCATATGTTAATAACTCTTTAGAGATAGGCTTTGGTTGCTATTGCATTCAGGAAAACAACAATGCTCTGATTTATTTTTTTTTTATCTTCATTCTTCTTAGACTTTTGCTTTTGTCTTTATACAACTGAGTTACACATCCTTCTGAATAAATTCTAAAAGGCTGGTTAGTAGGAAAATAAAAGCAAGCCTGAACTCTTCACTCTTCATAGTATTAAAGACAAATTAGTGGGTTGGTTTTTGGTTTTGTTTTTTTTTTCTTTCTGTGTGAACACTATCTGTAGTAGACTTTAGTAAAACCAATTGCACAGTGGAAGTGTGAAAACTTTGATTAAGAATTAGTCTTTCGTAGTTCAGATGGCATGAAGCTATAACTTATTACCGGAATAACTAGTTCAATCTAATTTTCAGAATGGCAATGGTTTTCCTCTCGACCAAGACAAAATCTCAGTAGGTTGACTGAGGTACTGTAGGTTTTATGCTTTTCTGTCTGGAAGGGCAAGGCTAAAAGGTATTTTGGGGAGGGAGAAGGGGGGAAATAACAGAACAAAAAATAGTTTGTTTACATTTATACTTGACTGTAAAAAAATTCTCATAAAGTCAAATGCAGCAATGGAAATGGAATCTCTAAACAGGTGCAAGTAAACAAATATAAGATTTTCAATTAGCAAACACATCAGCTTTCTTTCAAATTTCAGATCAGTCCTACAATTACTGAACTAGAAATCCAAATCTATATTTTGTTGAACATAAATCTAGAATTCTGACAATGACTGAACAGATACTGTGAATTGGAGTCTTAGCTCTGATTATCCTTTAGGTAGTAGGAGGAATGAAGGACTTCAGTTCTGTGTAGCCTTCAGTAATGTCCAACATTTAGATTCTTTGGTGTGCTAAAAACCATTTCATATTTGCTGCAGCACAGAGATGTTCTGGTAGAAAATGTGTTTGGTTTCTCAGTCTTAAACTTTTATGATTGGCCTTGAAATGCACCAAAGTAAAATTACTGAAGTCACTTTCCCTGAAAGGTGATAGATTTTAAGCTTCAGTACAGCTGAAACATTGACAGTCATGTAAGACTTGATCTGATGCCCAGCGAGGACAATGAGTGCGCTTGTGATGGCTTCAGATCACCCATACTTTTCAGTCTTTACTTATTATGTGGTTGGTGTAGTATTTATAAACCTTTCTAAATATTAATTTTTTTATTGATAAAAATAACGGATTAGAAACATTTTTCCTTAAATTTTTTTAAAGGGGAAAAAAATTTCCAGAGATATTAGGAAATTTCAAGGCCAGTAAGTAGCAGCTACCATAATGTTACACAGAATGGTATGGAGAACAGGAGCAGAAAAGCAGACAGGCAAAGTGAAACTGACCTGATGAACAGCTAGTAGCTCTTCTAGTTGTTTCAAAACACAAAAATGGAAGATCATTCAAAGAGGAAATAAGTATGTGTACAGCTCATGAGCAGCCTTATGTTAGAAAGTAACGTGTTAAAATAGTTATAGCTTCTTATATTAAAGCATATTTCCAAGAAAGGCAGTGATTGAAATAAAAGGAAGTTATGATTTCAAATTTCCATTCCCCCAGAGAGAGGATTTCAGATCAGAAGTGTATATGCTGAGTAGAACAGTGACTATGGGAAAGGGTATAGGCTGACTCTCGTTACGCATTATAGATTCCCTGGCTTCATTCTGCTCACTTATTGCAACCTGTGATGCAGTACCCCCAAAATCAATACAGTGGTAACAGTATAGTAGTTATATATGAGGAAAGCGCAGTACCTGTTGTAAGAGTGCAAATAGGGAAGCAGGAACATACCTAATGTTAGAAAGATGGAAGCTGGAGTTTGGAGAAAGTTATAAAGCATATAGGCTGAGTTTGAATGTAGAAGAATTGGGTTCAAATGCGTAAATTAATCCAAATCGGCTGTTGACTGTTTTGACTATTGCACTTTTTATGAGATGTTTCAAATAATACAGTTTGTATTTTATTTAGAACAAGGAAAAAAAATTGAACATATTTTCCCATGCAGCAGAATTAAATTTTTCTTCTTCTCTTAGCTCTTCGCATGCAGGAATTTGCAATTCCCTAACAGACTTTCTGTACGTATCATGCATTTGCATTAAACTCTTGTGTATTAACTATCAATTCACTTTTTCACTCATCCCATTTGACCTGCTGATGTGCTAGATGGTAGGAAAAAGCACGATATTTATTTGGAGCTGCTTTACTTGGAGAAAGTAGAACCTGCAGAGGAAAAAGAAACGACAAGGGGGCAAATTGTTTAGAGTCACTGGAAAGTAAGAGAAAAGAAACAAGTGCAGAAAGAGACTCCGAAATGTCAAATCATAGCAGCTTCACCAGGAGAATACTTTTTTTTTTCTGTGACAACATATACCTTGGTGATCTTTTTCAGGTGACCTATGTCTTGCCTCTATCATGAACATAACATAGCAGAAAATTGCTTCAATGTCATAAAATAAACTGTTCAAAAGAAAAATTGTTTTCCCCTAAATGTGGTTCACAAACACTCCATGAAAGTATAGCATATTGAGGAAATGAATGTCAGGGTTAAAAACCTGAATGACCAAGTCACCTGCTGTCAGCTTATTTTTTTTAAGCTGCCCTTTTTCAATCACATTTCAGTAATGACATTATCTGCACACTGTGTTATGAAGAGTAAAAAAAAAAAAAACACTTGCTGAGTGCTGGTTATGAAGGAGCAGTATAGGGCAGTTGAAATCAAATTTTCAAGGGCATTTAACTTTGCCTGAACAACAAGCCTTTTTTTTTCTTTTTTCCTCTCTTATCCTTTTTGCTTTCTCTTTTCACTTTTATGTTAAATGTTCCAACTGGTATCTGATGCTCTGGAGTCATGAAATAAAGCAATAGTGAGAAATCATGGGTTTTTATCTACAGTTTCTGAGGTTTCACTGAGGCTGGATGAACTGAGGAAGAGAGAAATGAGAGATATTAGGTCACATGGTCCAGACTCATCTCTAACGTACTTTTGAGCAATTTGTCACAATCCTAATGTTAGTTAGAAAAGGTACAGAAACACTGTTCTGACAAACGGTGCTTGGTGCAGAACCTCATATTCTCAGTTTCAGAATGCCAGTATCTCTGTCTGGTCAGTCTTAATGAAGTCCTGAATAAAAATCCCAAATTAACAATACATATGAAAGCCCATTCCTACACTGAAGCCAGCCCTTTTTTTGCCTGTCCTAGGTTCAGCAGTAGCAGTCATTTTTTCTCCTTCTTAGTAGCTGGTGCAGCACTGTGTTTCTAACTTTCAGTCTGAGAACAGTACTGATAATACCGATGTTTGTAGCTACTGCTTAGAATGTT